>JADRCH010000097.1:6944248-6993194 GCA_019843965.1 Rhynchomys soricoides | reverse complement strand
TCCTCCATCTCCTCCTCCTCCATCTCTTCCTCCTCCATCTCCTCCTCCTCCATCTCCTCTTCTTCTATCTCCTCTTCCTCTTCTCTCCTACCCCAAGCTAGGGGGAAGATAGAAAGGGGGTATCTGGAATATTTTAGAATACCCACAAGCCTTTGCTGACTGCTAGGTCCTGGAATGTGGGTCAGTTGTCTGTTGTGTTATTTTCCCTATTTCAATGCCCAAGTTTCATCTTCTCTGATTACAGATGGCACAAGCATGGAGTTCTTTAAAATCCCTTGGTTGTGGAAGAAAGAAGGTACCCACTGCCTAGGTGTGCCTGGGTTGTCCATGTCAAGCCTTTAAGTCACAGAAGATGTCTGAGCAGTCAAAAGCCCCAGTCTTACCAAGTGCAGGAAGAGTAGAAGGTGCTTTTCTGACTCCCTGGGTCCTTCAGGAGCCCACTTCTTCCTACAGTGATGGCTAACAGTTTCTTCAAACCTCAGTCTACAGTGAGATAGCAACTGTTTCCTAGGATGCCCAAAGCCACTAGAATAGTAAGAAGCCTTTATCTGCCTTGAATGGCAGCTCTTAAGGAGACAGTCCCCTGTCCTAGGTAGGACTGAGACAGAGTCTACCAACCATCCAGGAAGAGTGACTCAGGAGGAACAGGGAGGAGCTTGTCTCCAAGACACTTGCAGCAGGCCCAATACCTGGCCTCATTGTTTAACAAGAAAACTGGTTGCATAGTTCCCAAGGGCCAAGAAGGTAGAGAGGAGTCAGCCACACTTAGCATCCTGCTGAAGGTCTAGGAGAATGAATCATGTTTTCAATTGACCTGACTTGCTTACAACACAGATGATCTGTAGTTATAATTTCAATTCTAACAAGCCCTTATAAAAGACACACAATCCAGAAATTTTATTTATAAGCCATATGCCTAGATTAGGCAGAGCTATACTAACGTATTCCCCGGCAATAGTGACCCATGTTACTTGCTGTTTCTTCTGGCCACACATTTTGAGGAACCAGTATTTAGCATCAGAATACAAGCAACATCTGACCAACTCAATGCTCAAAGAACCAGAGAATGGACAGCCTAGGTTAAGAGCTGGTGCCACTGCAGCGGAGACGCTCGCTCCGCCAACCTTAGAGTTCTGACCTTCCCTGACGCTCAGTGCAGCAGCGGGGCGCCCTCTGCCATCCCTCCAGATTTATACCTGTCCTTTCCTATACGATGACTTTAAGAGGGTCCGCATCAAACCACATTCGCTTTTGGGCTAATCATCTTCAGGGCTGTTTTCCTTTCAGCCGCGTTAACAGCATGCATGTGTTTTGTGATATTTTCCCCTCTTGTACTTGTTTGGGTTTTTTCTTCCTTTTTTCCCTGATTAATCAGTTCTAATTAGCCAGGCTGGGTAACGTTCACCCTAACACCCACTCACCCCAACATACACTCTCTCTTCACCCTTTATAAACACGCTACCTCAGCCCTCCAACCAACTGCTACCCCACCTGCTTCCCCTCATGTTCATGCTCACTTCCCACATCCATACCTACACACTTCTTCCTACATGTGCTCACTTCACCCTCCCGCCTCCTTCCCGGATACTCACACCTCCTCACAATCCCCCTACCTCCCTTCCTTCACCCCTGGGTCTACCCACTTCCACCTCCAGGACCCATCTCCACATAGCCGGCTTCCTCTCCTCTCCATGCCCAGCCACCTCCCTACCTCATCCAATGTCTGCTTGTAGAGATGCTCTGCCCTGCACATACCCATGTGTTACAGACACACTCAGGCCACCCGCACACCATGCGCCCCTCATTTCGCCCATGGCTTCTGGCATCTCCGTTTCATGCCACAGCTGGATGTTTACCACAGAGCCACCTGAGCTCATGCTCCAGAGTGAGTCTCTCTGAGGCCGGGGCCTGGGCCACTTCCAGGTTTAGGAGATGGATTTAGCTCTGGAGGCTGACTGCTGAGGAAGGAAAGATTGAAGTTACTCCAGATCCCAAGGCTCTGCTTTCCGTGCTTTCCCTCTACCCATCTTCCTGCGGCCATCACTGAGAGCACAGCCTGGGGACTAGCAGCCTTAGACATCAAGGGCTAGGAAGGGCTTCTTCCCTTTCTTTTCTTGATCACTCCTAAAATACAACACTCACCCGCCTCACTTCCTGCTTAGCCTTTAAGAAGCTTCCTGCCCCAGCAACCACTGTCTGCCAGGCTGACTTCCGAAAGGACTAGACCGAATCTTTCACGAGGTTACACCTAGTCCTTCAAAACACTGATTTCCAAAAGTCCCCTCTCTTCTCTCCTAGGGGAACTGGTCTCACGCTGACTTGTTTCCCATCCACAGACGCCTCTCTGTACCTTCTAGACATGGGCTTGGACGGAGGCTTTGGCTGGGTAGCTAGTCTCTTCTCTAAAGGCGCCAAGGCACATTTCCGGACCCCACTGACATTTAGAAAATCTAAACATCCATAAATGTCTGCACGGCCTCTTTTAAATTGGTAATTAGTTGTAAAGGTCTCTGTGATTTCCCACAGTGTTCAGCCTTTCTTCAGTTCCCCCCTCTGAAGATCATAGTTCCCCTTCATTTCCCATGGTCATTTCTGGAGCAGCTTTGCTCCAAGGGGGAAGAAATCAGCAAATACTCATGAGGAAAGGAGTGGAGCAGATACCGATCAATAACAGATTTCAAATGCGACAGCAGGGCAAGCAAATAAAAATTTCTCCAACAGTCAGCAGGGACCACGCTCTTAATGTCTATTTCTATTCCAGGACCACAGAATGGGAAGGTATTGCTGCTCCCATTTTACAGACAAGCTTCAGAAAAAGAGGAGTACCTCCCCTAAGAAGAGTTGGCAAGTGAGTGGCTGAGGTGGGATTTGAGCGTCAAAGTCTATTCTCCATCTACCAATGTGAGTGAGGATTTAGCCTTTCTTACATTGTAACTTTAAGAGGCTCCATATCAAACTTCACTTAGCATGTTCTGGGAACCAGTCAGAACAGCAACCCAAGTTCTCATCCAGAGGGACCATATGCCCAAATGAGGGTGTGCTGGAGAAGCTATCGTGAAGACTAGAGATCACCTGCAGGTCCTCCCAAGCTATCCAGGCCACAGCAAAGCGCTTGTCAAAGGACTCAGTGTGCGTTCTCACTGGGGATTCTGAGGGGCTACGTGTTTACCCAGTGTCTTTCCACATGAACAAGAGCCACCACATCACAATCACTGCCTATGCCAGCCACTAGACTAAATGCAAGACATGGACCTCTGCGGCTGCTGTAGCCTTAAGGGGAGGTGTTTCTCTTTTAGACCCTCCTACAGTACTGAGACTCAAAGCAAGGAGGAAATGGACCAAGGCAACAGTTTCCATTAGAGGGTCTCAATGGCCAGTCTCAGTCCTAGGACTGCTTAGCTCCAGAAGACAGTTCAGACACACTGACATTTGGGTGTCACATCTAAAGAAATATGCCCCCCCCATTCTGACGACCTCACATAATTCAAAGTTTAAGTTCCCATAAGAATACATTAGAAGTGAAGTCACAATCACAATTTCTTCCATGAAATAAGACTTGATGAATATTTTTATGTGAACATAGTAACACACCACATTTTCACACTACTAGTACACTAGTATACTAGTCGCAACTAGAACACAGCCCAACTAAAGCACACAGATGTGATTCCTGGGCCAAGATCCTCCTCATCTTATTGCCTGGCACTAGAAAGGTGCCCCGAAGGTAGTCTATCTCTGAACTCTTCCAGCTGTTGTGTGAGTTTCAGTCAAAGCAAGTGCTACCCGGTTGTTGCAATCAGAATGTGCACAAACAGGATAAGCAATAACCCAGTCCCTTCTCCCAGCCCGTGCACACTGTGGTCCTGTCAGGCAAGCTATGCTCTTTCTAGTAGCTCTTTCCACTGGCTCTCAGATGATTTGGGCCAGGAGCATCGGGATTAAGACTAGGTTGGTCGTGACTCCCTGTGATCAGGGCTTTGTGGTAAAGCCCAACTCAATCTGAATAGCCATCCCTAATAAGGAGCAGGGTGAGGCCATTGCTAATTCCCCTCCTGTGGCTACACTGTGCAAAGCAAATGCCATGGGCTGTGGGCCCAGGCCAAGCCGACCAGTCAGACTGAGTAGGCCATGGTGTGTGGTGTCTGGCAAAGTGCCCTCCCCTCAGCCTGGCCCCAGTGCTCCAGGCTCCCTTGTTGATCTCATTAGCCCTGTCTTCACGCATCAGAAAGGTCAAGTCCTGATTCCCCATCAGAGTTGGTTTTCAATGCCTCATCCAGATAGGGGGGGTGAAAGGACAGGGCAGAACCCACAGGTTTTGGGTCTGTCTTTGTCCTTGGCTCTCCTGAAGCAAGGCTCAGCCTTTAAACAGTCAAGGACTTCCACATGCCTATGCAAATGACTAGTGCACCCGGAGGAAGGAGGGACAGTACCAAAACCTTGCAGACACTTCATCTGTAGACCCACACACACTTCTGCTTCTAATCCTCCCACTCCCCACTCCCATTCAAACCAACCACCCATCTCCAGCACAGGCCTCACAATCCATAGAGGAATTTTCTCAGCCATTCTAAACGATTCATCTCTGGCACTTACGTCTATGTAAGAAAGAGCCTGACGTTCAAGCAAGCAGGAATCAGTTACTTGCTCCCACGTTCCCGGGTGGCTCAGCCATCCTCAACCAATAGCATTCAGCTCTACTGAGGGGACGAAGGATGAACATTTGCAGTGTGGGCCCTCACTGCTGCTCATCACGAAGCCATCACCTCCCCCCACTTCTCTCAAGACAAGGGCCAATTCATCCTGAGCTAACAAGTTGATACAAAGTTATCTCCATAGCAGCTATGATCGATCTTGGAGCACTAAGTCCACATGAGGATGTAAAACGCAACACTATCCTGTGGGGCCACCAGATAGAAAACCAGGTAAGGTCGGGAGGATTCAGGAACCCCAGCAATTATCATAATTGAGAGCTATAGGTGTTTAATTCTACTCCCAACCAGGCTCCTGCCCTGGAACCTGTTTCCACAACACCCCATGGAGAGGACTGTGACAACCAGACCTGTAGGGACAACACTTGAAGCCCTTCCACCTGCAGATGAGGCATCCCTAACATCTCAGACAAAGCCAACAGAAAGCTTCTGTCTTTAGATCCCAACCCACCCCAAAATATTTATAAGATCTTATCCACAAGGAATAAAAGGCAGGAGCTATTGCACCAAAGATCGTTTGAGAGTGCCTGTCTTATGGAGCTGTAACACTCCAGGGAAGAGTTTTCTCTTCAGAAGCCTTTGGTCGATGGAAGCTGCTCAAGCCTACCACAGCCACTTCCTGCTTGGTGGCCCCTGACATTGGCTCCTAGCTGCCTGCTGTGTCCTGTCCCCTGCCACCGACTCGGGACAGAATCAGCTGTGGAAGAGGACCGATACCTTGCTCCAGCTCCCCCTCAGAGAGCTGCAACTCTTTGGCCAGAGCCCTGCAGATCCCTGCAGACAGCACCTGGTACACAAACTGGCATTAACCCAGATCCACTCCCAATCTGCCCACATATAACTTACATAGGGGAAAAGTCCCACTACAGTTTGCTCCATGGTCACAGGATAGAACATACAAAGGGAGGACCCACAATGAACATGAGCAAGCAGGCACAACAAAGGGGGTGGGGCCACATTCTTAAAGCTTGAGCTACTGGAACAATACCAAAAAGACTGCACACATGAATATATTTAAATACTTGAAGACATCAAAGGAACTTATCTATGCATACATATATCAGTAAAAAGGCATTAAGAAATCACAAAATTGGGGCTGAAATTTTTAAAAACAAATCCTATCTCCTAGAAATTAGTAAAACTGAGGGAGCTCTTAAATTTTACATAATGGAAGGGTTTGGTTCTGATTTTAAAGGCCAGAGAGAGACTCACAGAATGGGAAGGCATACTTTAAGGAAACCACTAAGATGGTACAGAGGGACAACCCACTGAAAGCTACAGTGAGGTTAAGAGATGAGGGTGACTGACATGTATATCCACATAAAAGATCCAGAGATAAGGATGAAGAAAATCAGGAGCATTTTTGACTGACAAGATTTTAGAGTTAAATAAATGTTTTGGTTATATATCCCAACACCTCCCCCCCCCCCAAAAAAAAAAACCAAACCTGAAAGTTTTGGTTTCAAACCCAGAAACCAAAGTTTTGGAAACCAAACCCAGAAAGATACAGATCAGCCCCCATTCAAACGTTATGTTGGCAAAACAAAGAACAAAAGCTCAACTAGAGAGACTGTGGATAATTAGACAGATGGAGACGGCCCATTAAGAAACGCCAAAAGACAACGATGTGCCGTCTTTAAAGTTCTGAGCAGGGATAACTACTCACTTCACAGTTGTTTGTAGCTAAACCAATTCAAGAGAGAGGGTGAAATGATCTTTTCTGACAGATTTTATCACTGCAAGGGTTCATCAAAGTAACAACAAAGGGTCTATCTCAGGGAAAGGAAAACATTGTAGTAACAAAGTACGTTAAAGCCTCCCCCCCAACAACAATGAACACAGAAACCCATAGCCTTATGGGTAAATATTAAGAGGCTGAGCATGGTGGGGAGGGTAAGCTAGGAGTGTCTACAGCACTGGGCAGCAATGATGGACAGTGGGCATTAAGGCATCCAGGGACTATGTTCTCCTGGATGATAAAGGCATTTGAAAGGACAGTTTCTGTAATAAATTGTGCTGGAAAAGTGAGCAGCTTAGAGCCTGTTCAGTCATCAGTCAGCGTTGAACGCAGGGCAGCATCGAGCCATACTGTTTAAGAGTAGAGGATTACACATAACAGGCATGCCAGTTGATTATGGATTTAATGCAGTCCCAATCAAAATTCCAGAAAAATATTTTTCTTTTGAATATAAACAACTAGACATCAAGTATATATAATGAAATTTAATAAAACACTGGGGAGGGGGTTCTGCAGTACTGGCAAAGGTGACACCCAGATCCATGGGGTGGGAAAGGAAGTCCAGAGATGAACTCATAGACATGGTCAACTTTCTTCTCTGTGTTGGTGGTAGAACTCAGGGACTGGTGCATTTGGGGCCAGCTTTCTACCACTGACCTGAAGCCTTAGCCCAAGACAATTTATCTGCTGTAATGGTACAAAATTATGGTATGGTGAAAAGACAGGTTTTGTAATAAACTGCGCTGGAAAGTGACATTTATACACAAAAGGGAAAACTTGAGCATTTATAAATAAATGATTAACTCAAAACAGATCGTAAATCTACATGCAAATATAAAAACTGGAGACACCCCGTGAAAGTGTGTAGAAAATCTCTCTCTTGGGGTCAGACAGAGGTCTTAAGAGCAGTACCAAAAGAATGAGTCATGGAAGGAAAAACTGAATTTTGTCAAAATTAAAACCTCTTTCTGTTCTGGAAGTGATATATATTCTGTTAAAAGAATATTCCTGATGAGTTAGAGATGGGAGGAAATATTTGTAAAGCTTATATCAACAAAGAGCTACCTAGAATTTGTATAAAGTCTCAAACTTAACAATTTAAAAAACAACAGTTTACAATCAGCTAATGGATTGGTAGGGAAAAAAGCAACATTTTCTTCAGTGGGGAAGCCTCTGATAAGGTGCCCATGTTCTTATAAACAAACCTCACTTCCATTCCTTTAATCAACCCTAATGAAATTCTCACACACACACACACACACACACACACACACACACACACACACACTCATATGTGAAACAGTAGAAAAGAAACAGGATTAGTAAGAGTGGGAGAAAGAATGTGAATATGATCAAAGTGCATCATGTACATGTATGGAAATGTCCCAATGAAACTTATTATGTATAATTAATAGGTGCTAATTAAAACAATTAAAAATAAGATGTAAGGAAAAGTTACCTTTTCATAGATACTTCAGTACTAATCAATACCATGTTTAACCACATAAATTCTTTGTCTATTTCATTCTGCCACAAGACACCCCAATAAAATGCAGAAGTTTGGATCACAGAAAGAGCCCCCATCTGAGGGTCAGGAGACAGGACACCCCCCCCCCTTCTTCTCTCTTTTCTTAGATACTTGAAACATGAAATAGTATCTGAGTACCTTCAACTGTCAAGACCTACTATGTAGCCATTTCTTCCCAACTGAAACATTCTCTTCAGGCTAGAGGAAGAAGGAAGCTGTAAGATGAAGAGAGCTATAGAAACTTGTATGGCTCAGAAGTTCATGAAAATTACAAGATTTACAAAGTTTTCTGAAAGGTCATACAAAGCAGGAATCAATTGCTGGGGAAGAGGAGACTCTCTGTTTTTTTTTGTTTGTTTGTTTAGTTTTTTTTTTTTTTGGTTTTTTGAGACAGGGTTTCTCTGTAGCCCTGGCTGTTCTGGAACTCACTCTGTAGACCAGGCTAGCTTCGAACTCAGAAATCCGCCTGCCTCTGCCTCCCAAGTACTGGGATTAAAGGAGTGCACCACCACTGCCCAGCAAGGAGACTCTCTGTTAAAGTTGCCTACAAGTTTCCAGGAGGCTCCAAGGATACAGCTTTTGTGAGTCTCTACCCATGATGGGTGTGCCTTTTGGTGATGTGGTTGCCTAGAGTTACCCATATTCCTATAGTCTCTTACCCATATTTCTGCAATTAACCTGAATACATTTATTGGTTCACCAACTACAGTTGAGTAGAATTTGGGTCGTTATAGTGTCTAATGTGGAGTGAACAGACATTTGTTCATGTTTCCCCAGGAGAAGTTACATAAGACCTCATCCCAGAACTTTTTTCCTCACTCCACTAATGTCCTGGCATCAATGAGTGGGCCATACCAAACAGTATGTAAGTTGAAAAAAATTGACAGGTGCAACAAACAGTCATGGAACATCAAGAAACCCCCCCAACTTCATCATGTTCCACACTCTGGCCCTCTTTTCTCTAAGCCTCTGTGGATTCTGGTTCTGGGCAGGTGGAGTTTGGATTGACCCGGGCACACAGCACAAGCAGTCATGGGGAAAGACCAGCAACCACATCCTCAACAAACCAGGAACCAGGTAACTGGACTACTTTATACTTCTGTATGCTTCAGTAGGTTCTGCACTTCAGATGTGGTCTGCAGAGAAACTCAACTACTAAAGTCAAGGATAGTCTTCAGCGGGAGAGGGAAGAAAATGCCTCAGAGTAGAAACCCCAACCCAGGAGCACTACCACCCACTCTGCACCGTGCTTACCCTGCCTCAGCTCCTCAAGGTAGGAGTCAGGGCCACTCACCAGCAGGGGCTGAGGTGTACTGATAGGTCTCTGACAGGAAGTGTGGGAGGGTGAGGACAAAGGCCCCTGCAGCCAGGAGGAGACCCCCTATGCCGATCATCCGTGGGCGGTTCACTCGGCTGCCAAAGTAGCTGACAAAGATGATGAGGGTAGCGTTGCTGATCTGCAGAGAACAAGGGATACAGTGAGACGCAAGTCCCACCCTCCTCCAGCCTAGAGGAGACCCACCGTAGCTCACCTAGGAAGAACAGACAGGGACAGGGAAGTGGCTTCTTGACTTTAGCGCAGTCCCTGACAAAGCCACACTACCTTGCCCCAGTGGTCTTGCTTATGCTGTAGATTTGCAGCATCAGCTTTCCCTCAGTCATTAGAAACCCATCCGCCTTCAGCTTTTTGGACCAACCCAGTGAAATTATCTGAAAACATGAAGAACTAATCTAAACATTGGGCATCTAAACACAAACTTGAGTGTGTGTAGGGTGCATGTGTCAGCAAGTGGGTGTGCTTTCATGTATGTATGTGCCCGCCCCCAGACAGAGTGGCCTGAAGCTAGCCAAGTAGTCTAGGCTGGCTGAATCCAGGGATCCCCTTGTCTCTACCTCCCCAACTCTAGAAGTATAGACACATGCCACTACTACACCTGGATTTTTAAATGTAGGTTCTAGGGATGAGACAACTCGGGTCACCATGCTTGCATAAGCAGCACCTTAACAACTAAGCTTTCCCACTAGCCCTTCTAGAAAAGTCTTTTGGGGCAAAAATCCAAGGAGGCCTCCAATCCTGACTGGCTCCCATATATTTTTAAATTAAACTCCTGAGTTGAATGAGGTCCAAAGTAATGGACTCAGGGACTCTGGACTGAAAGTCAGAATAACAACCAAGCCATGTGCATTGCCCCAAGCACCATGCAGCTACTCTCAATTTAAACTTTCTGCTGGTTAATTTTTTTGTCAGCTTGACACAACCTCGGGTCATCTGGGAAAGGAAAGGAAAGTGTCATATCTCCATCCGTGAAGTCAGGAGGTAACCTGAACCACAGAGGACCATTCAGATTGTCCACACTGTACTAGAGCAATCTTCTGGAAGAATGGCCTTTTGCCCCAATGACTCTGCATCCAACCCACCCCATCCCCATCCTAAATTCTTCAAAACAAAGGACCATACCATTTCCAAGTCCTCTTCAGTGTGGACATCAGGAACACGATGTTCCTGATGTCCCTTAGAAGGAATGTTCCTTTGTGTCCACCACGTTGACCCCGCATGTCCTTCCTCTCCCATGCCACCTTCTCATGGAAGCCTACCATCTATCTACTAGAGATTCATTTCTACACCTTTGTCTTAGCTTTTTGTCTGTCTGTTCCTTTCTGCCTCTCCAACATCTAGGACAGTGTCTGGCCCAAAGTTGGTGCTCATTACCTTGTGTCAAGGAGCATGACCAACAGACAGGCTGCGGCACATAGTGGAGTGTGTGACTGTATGTGAGGTGTATGAGGAGGCAGTCTGGCTTTAGTAGGGAGCCTTCCAGCTCGAGGGTTCTAGAACATTCTGCAGTGGGTATCCAGAGAGAGGGAAAACTTCTTCTTGAGCATCTTGGGTTTCAGTTCTTTCCTTTCTGTGTCTCTATTATTTTTCATATGTGAACTGAAGTATCAGACCATTTTAGCTGTCAGCTGATTCGAAAGGGCATGTGCATGACAGATGGTGGAGGGTTTCAAAACCAACCCAGGAAGGACAGCCGGGGTGTGTGTGCCTGCACTTGTCTGCAGAAGCTAGGGTTGGTTTCTCTGTGGGTCATTAGACCTGGTTGGGTATCGGTTTTTTGTTCTGAAGCTTTTCTTCAGCAGAGGAGCACCTTTGAGAGAGTTAATCATTCTTTTCCCATTTAAAGCACACCTCAAGACTGCAGTTGTTCTGGCCAAGGAGAGGACTCCAGGCCTTACTCTCAGAGTGTCTCTAGAACAGCTCCATCTACGCTCTGGTGTTAAACATTTGCAATCTGACATAAAGTCCACTAATAGCACACCCTGCCCTTCTGTGTCTCAAACCATAAGGCTCTAGAGACTAGAGGTTGACACGTAGGGCTCTAGGGATCCAACCCACCTTGTCTGTTCATCCTTCAATGTCATGTCAGAGTGGAGAATAGGAGCAGCTGCTTTCCAAGGCCAAGATACCATGGCTTCTCTGTTCGAGCCCCTCTACCTGTCCTTGAACTGCCATAGGCATCTGTGCCCTTTCATATCACCTGGGCCCAGGAAGGCTTCAAGATTAGATCATCAGTCTGAAGGTCTGTATTTCCCACACACTCAGACGGCCTCACCAACCCCTGCACCAGGCTGGGCTCTCTTTACACACCCCTGCTACCCCACACACATACTCACTCACCATTACCAACAGCAGCAGCAGCAGCAGCCTACAAACTCCATGTGTCCCTGGACTACAGCTTTACCCAAGCATTCAATGATGCAGATAAAAGTTGAGGTGTGAGAGTCACAGTTTTGTGTCCTCTTGATAGAGAGAGTCTATCCTATAGACTCTCTCACTTGAGAGACTAAATCTCACTTGTTTAGTTGAGGAGTCTAGAACAGTGTGAGAAGAATCCAGAGGCCATGTCTGAACTCACCAAGAACTGTGGATGACTTGTGATACCACCAAGGGCCAGGGCCAGGCTTTGGTGACATAAATGTGAAAGGTTTGTTTCCTTGCTGTTTGTTGTCTATGAGGACAATATTAAATCAAAGGCCAAAATGTAGGTGTGGTATTCTGCACTAGGTTGTAAACCCCGCCCTGTTATGCCCCTTTTAGAGATAAGGACAATACATGCAATGAAGGATTGTCAAGAGCTTTTCACTCAGGGCTGGAGAGATGGGTTAGTATTTAACTGCACTTGTTGTTCTCGTAGAAGGCCCAGGTTCAATTCCCAGCACCTACATAGTGGTTCACAGCCGTCCATAACTCCAGTTCCAGGAGATCCAATGTCTTCTCCTGGTCTCCTCAGACACCAAACATCCATGTGCCACGAATACATACATGCAGGCAAAACACTCACACATACAATAAGCAAATAGAATTTTAAAAATCTTTTAAAATAAAGGGCCTCCCACTCACCTCATTCAAACTGGAGATGAGACCGGAGGAAGAACTGGAGAGGCCAAAGCGCTTCTCGATAGTGGTGAGGCTGCTCTTAAAGTAGGCACTATAAAGCAACTGGCAGAGCTGCAGAAGGCCATGGCAAAGCACGAAGACCTGGGTGAGAGACGACAGCCTGTGAGGTCCCAGTGTCCCAGGTGACTGCCCAGCCTTCCACCCAGGGCTCTCTGGAGCAGTTGTCACTGTCTCCTCATGGAAACACTTCACTGTTTGGTTCTGAGGGTGAAACTCTATCAGATATCACCCCATGGCAAACAGTTTGGAAGTGCTAGTCACTCCTAGATTTACCAGAATTTTTTGAGACCCTGTCTCTTGTCTCCCAAGATGGCTTGAAACTCTCTCTGAAGCTGAGGATGACCTTGAATTTCTTATCCTTCTGCCTCTACTCTGTGCTGAGCTCACAGACCTGTGCTACCACATTCTGTTTCTATGCTGTGCTGGGGGTTGCTACCACATTCTGTTTCTATGCTGTGCTGGGGGTTGAACCTAAGGCTTTGTGCAGACCAGGGCAAGCACTCTACCTCATGAGCTATAACTGTTGTCACAAAGAGCCCACCAAAACCATGGCAAATGCCATCCCCAAGCAAGGTCCCCACTTAGACAAGTGTCAAGGGCCTTTGCCACCTTGAGTTGATCCCTAACTGTATCATAATTTTATCACGGACTACTAGTTGGTCTTCATCCTGTGCCCTGAGAGGGCTGAAGGTCATTCTCTACTCAATCTGGACCTTGGTTTGGATGCTCCACTTTTCCTGGCATGTCCTCCATTCCCAACCTCCATCCTTCAAGGCCCAGGAAGTTCTTATGTCTCCAGGAAGGTGGTTTGACAGAGTCCTCCAACCACCTAATTAAATGAATATCCTCTTTCTGTCTTACCGGGCTTTTATCAGGGCTATCTTGACCAAGAACATTTCTGACTGGTCATGTTCCCTTCTGGATGATGCTCAAGGCCTTGGAGAAATGCCCAAAAGTTAATAATTGTCACTGTGTCCCAGCTGGCCTCACACGCCTTGACCTGTGTGTACTGAGTAAATGTGAGTACCATACTGAACAAGGTTAGATATCATCTTGCAATACGGAAGAAGAATTTGATGGTATCCTCAGCTCCAGGCTGTGTCCTCCTGGAACCTCAGCTGTTGCATGAACAGGCACCAAGCCACAAGTTGTGTCCCTTAGCTGTGCTTGGAAGGTTTCCTTTGGGTCCTGTTTTTCCTCCAGGGAAGGGTAGGGCGCTGTTATGTCTCATACTCTGCCAAAGTTATTCTCTGAATTGAAGGGCTGGTGTCTGAGAAGAGCAACTGAGTCTCCATCTTCATTGTCATTTCCCTCCAAAACTGAGCTGGTCTCTCTGCTGGGGCCTCCCTCCAACCTGTGCAATTTCCCAGCTGCTAGAACAGAGCCTTGGCAAGACCAACTTGAGGCTTCTGTGACAGAGTCCAGAACTCACTGCATGTCCATCTGTACTCAAGGCCTCTAAATTCAAGAAGGACACAGTACTCAGGAAAACAGATACCTTTCCAAACTGCTGCCTGCCTCTGAGCCCCAACAAACAGCTCCCTCCTCACCAGAAGCAGCAGAGAGTCGGGGGACAGAGGAATCTCTCCAGTCCTGCCTCTCTGAAAGCGTCTACTGTGTTTCCTTTCATTGGTTGGAATCATTTTAATATTTTTTAAAGATTTTTTTTATGTATATGAGTACACTATAGCTGTCTTCAGACACACCAGAAGAGGGCATCAGATCTCATTATAGATTGTTGTGAGCCATCATTCTGGTTACCGGGAATTGAATTCAGGACCTTTGGAAAAGCAGCCAGTGCTCTTAACTGCTGAGTTATCTCTCTAGTCCCTATTTTTAATATATTATGCTAAAATAGTTTTTAAGAATGAATTTTTGTCCCAGTTTGTTTTCCAAAATGGAGAAGCTTCGGTCATTGCAGAAACTCAAACAGACATTTGAAGCAGAAGTCATAAGAAGCATTGCTCTCTGACTTACTCAGACTTGTTCTCACAGAGCTAGCTTCCTTACACAGCAGAGGATTACCTTCCCAGGGAATGATGCCATCATGGTGGGGTGAGTTCTTCTATATTAATTCACAATCAAGACAACCCCTCTCAGACATGTCCACAGTCCACAGATCGACTCCATAAAGACAATTACTCAACGAATTTTTTTTTGGGGGGGGGGGGGGGGGGGGGATGATTCTAGGCTATGTAAGTTGACAGGTGATGCTAACTAGGCCAGAGAATGTTAGTGAAGATAGGATAAAGGTGTTGGTGATGGCCAGGGAAGTCTCACAAGACATGTGAGAAGAAGGGACCATATCAAAGACTCCCACAGAAGTTGAGCTGTCATTGACACTTAATAGAAGAAAGTCCAGAAGCCAAGGAGGCAAGGCCAGAGGTGAAAGAGGGCCCAAGAGAAGCATGGTGTGAGAAGGAAGGACAGTAGGCTCAGAGTTAGTACACTTCAGTTTCTGAGCGTTGAGTTTAGAGAAGACCCATCTCACTTCCTTTCAATTAATAATGAATTAGCAAGCGTGAGTAATGCCTACCAACTTCCTCTGTTGTCTCCTGAGAGGAAGATGGGGATGGTGGGAGCGAAACTGCCTCAAAGCTTTTCCTAAAAGATACCCCTTTGCTATTTCCAGTAAGTACTGGATTTCCACATCTTCACCCCTGGGCTACAGTGAGGACCCTTTCCACGTCCCTTTGCCACAATGCTCAAGTCAGCGGTAGCCACTGCAGCTGTGGCCAGATTGGATACTTCATGGATGCTCTGGCAGCGGTGCTGATGTGGGTCTGAGCCCCATACTCCAGGGGACACAGCAGATGAAGACAGACAAGATGTGTGGCTGTAACAGCAGGAGAAAATGCCAGGGGAAAGAGAAAACCATAGAGGGGTGGGTTGACAGAGCTTGCTGGAAGGGGCCACTCCCACGGTCACAAGCACCTGGCCCTGCATACCATTTCATGAGGACGGAACCAGGAGACTGTGTCCTTGTCTGCTCTGACTTACCAAATACTCACTCGTAACCAGCAGGAGAGGAAAAACTGATCACCTGCCAGTGGGGGAGTGGGGTGGGGTGGGGGAGGTGGGGGATGGGGGGAGGGGCGTGAGAAAGAAAGAAAAAGTGGTGAATGCCACCACTGAAGAGGGTGTGGCACGAGGGTACATGTAGATTGACAGTGGAGAAGTGGGGGCATGCTAGCTGGGTTATATATCTATAAGAAGCTAGGTGTTCCACTCCACTCCATTTAACAAAAGAAAGAACACTCCAAAATACTTCACAGAAAGATAAGGAAAGGTAAACAAAGATGCATTGTGAGGATTACGACGACCAGCCACTTTCCTTTTCTCCTTGATCTATTCTCGCTCCTTTCCCAGGCATTTCTTGCTTCTAGAGATTGTAAAAAACACAAGATTTCTTCTTTATTGATATTGCCCCAGCAGGCTCTAGACTTCCAAGAGAAAACATGACTGGAGATTTTTAGAGCAACTATCCCCCAGTGCTTGAAGCAATATCTGGTTCAGAGGAAACAAGTGAGCATCACATCTTCAAAAAGTCACAATAACCTATGGTCTAGAGTCTTCAGCCATCAGAAGAGCCATTTAGGGTACCGCAGGTTTATCACAATGACCAGTGTCCACCATTTATAAAATTCCCCTTTGATGTGACTGTAATTTGTAAGCATGGTTCCACTGTCCCCCTTCCTTACTTGGCTCACTCAGAGTGGCTCCTGGGCATTCCAAACCCAAACCACAAAAGTTAAAGATTTGCAACTACTATGTATATAGGGACTTCCTGATGTGGATGAAGTCGTCTACATTTTTATAGCAGTGATATTTATACAGGTAGAGACTGTACTTAAAGTCTGTGCATTTTATTATAGGCAAACTTGATCTCAACAAAATTGTCTAAAGGAAAATTCCCTTAAAGAGGGAGTCACAGGCATGAAGGTTTTCAAAATAATATCCTGACACTTTGAAGGGCATTCCGCATAGTTTTCTGGTTTTGCTGTTGTTTTAAAGTATGCACATTGACAACATTGTGAGAATGTTTGTTTGCTCAAGGGCCCTATGCTGAAAGGTTCAAAACCCATGTAAATATTTAGATTTGTGTGTGCATGCTAACCTGAGAAGGGAGGGAGGGAGGGAGGGAGGGAGGATGTGTGTTAATCTCACAGGTACATCTCACAGAGGAAGTTAGCAAAAGCATCCCCTGCTGGGGAACTTTCTTGCAGGACTGGATGTGAGGGAGACTCTCAGACATCCAAATGTGCAAGTCATACTCACAGCTCCATTCCTTGAGCCCTATTCCTCAATCCTAACAATTGTGGAGTGTGTGGCGGGGAGAGTAGAGGAGAAAGAAGCAGAGAAAGTGAAGTAGCCGTTAAAGACCTAAGGAAGGCTGAGAGGATGCCCATGATGGTAGAGAGAGCGGTCTGGGCCTCAAGGCAAGTTTCAGTGACATTCGGAGGACAACTGTACAGTAAGCACTCAGGATGAGGGAACCCCGAGAACTCAGGATAAATGGGAAGGTGTCAAAGGTCACCCCAGACACAGTTTTTTTTTGGTCAGTTTTCATTGTCATGTTCATGACTCATTTTTTCTATTCTAGACATTGGAGCTATAGGGTAACTGGCATTAGACCACAGAAGCACTGGCTGTCCCTGAAGCTGCCAGGCAGGTCTGACGTGTGAACCCATCAGGTGATACCCCAGCTAATGACTGCACCAGCTATCACCCAGCTCTGACTTTGTGAACACAGATCTCAGGAAGCGAGGGCTCCGCTCTCATGAGCCCTCACGATTGCTGGGATGTGATTTCACCGCAGTGATTCAGACTGGAGCTGATTAGCAGAATAAAAAATTGTAAGCAGCCTGAGGGTGCCCTAACTGAGCATCAGCTGATGACCTTCCAGTGTTTCTAGGTGGCGGCTGTCTGTGTCCCAAAGACTGTCATGATGGACTAGAAGAAGCAGTCCTTCCCAAAGGAGGAAGAGAGAGAGGAAAAGAAAACAGACATAGAGAAGCATCCCTCGCATGCCACATGAATGTTGGATATGCCCAGGCTGCTCTGAGTCCTCTGCTGTCTGCTTTAGCTTCTTTGACCTCAGAGAGGACTTGGGAGATAGCTCAGCCTGTGGATGTTTGTATAGCAGCCCATCAGTCCCCAGAACCCATGGAAAAGAAACAAAAGAGTTGAGTGTAGTGGTGTGCACTTGAAATCCCAGTACTGCAATGGCAGAGACAGGAGGATCCCTGGAGCTTGCTGGCCAGACAGCCTAGTCTAGTGGAGGAGACCCAGATCTAGAGTAAGGCGCTGTTCTAACAGCAACAGCATATACCCCTGGGCTCAGAGACTGCTCTCTTCCTCTTTCCTCTCTAAGCTGGAGCTGACTACAACCCAGGCTGGCAGGAATACACTGGCAGGAATACTACTGTGCAGAGGAATGGAAGTCTTGACCAGAAGAGTTTCAGATCACCCTGAACCCGTAGATGGACCTGAGCAGCTCCAGCCCATAGGGACTCCTGGCCTCGGTCAAGCAGATTCCACTCAGAACATTAAACTCTGTTTACGTTTCTATATAACAACAGGTAAATGTTTTAAAAACTCAAGCAGCACAGAAGGGCTCAGAGTAGCGAACCTATGGGCAATCAGCTTTAGCCAGCTCCAGCAGGTCCACAGGACAGGTTTTCTGTGTTTCTGCTGACCACACATCACAATCCGCTGTTTGTTCTAAAACATCTTGCTCTGTCGTTTTAGAGGACACCACCATGGATGAGGGGTTTGCTCACCTAGATGCGTCCTCCTCCCTGCTCCTCCCAACTGTTCATAGTTTTACCTGTCTTTTATTGTTATCAGACCACCCCACTCTGTGGTAAACAAACTGGAAGCCATAGGAACCAGTCCCCCACCCACCCACTGTGATAGTGTCCTTGGTCCACGACAAATGGACACTTGGGTTTCCCCCTGGGCAATGGTCTGTCCTCTGCTGACCTTTACCTCCAGAATTCAGCTTCCTACCTTACAATATCACAGAGTCTATCCCTGCTGCCTCTGGGGTTGCAGCAGGCTTCGGGTTCCCCACCACTGAACACCCCTTGAAGGGACCTGGGAGTTTGCGTCTCCCAATCTGACCCATCCATCAGTACTTTAAACCCATTGTCCATGCCACAGAAATTATTGGGTTCTTTCATCCCTTCATAGTGTGTCCCCCTTTGTAAGTGTTTCATCCTCGATCACTGTTATCATAATGGGGATGCTGGAGCTGAGGACAGATATGCTCAGTCCACCATCTTGAGTTACAAACCCAATCTATCCCCATCCTTGTATCCCTACTTTTTCAACGAAGAAAGAGGGACTCCAAGAAGCATATTTAATTAACTCCTCATAAATAGAAAATATCCTACACGGATATGTATACATTTTCTATGTTCTTCCCACTAGCAAGATAAGACATTTATATCAGCCTATCATGAACAGAATCATTTAAGAGAAAGCCTATTTCATAACAAGGTGCTGGCTACCTCATATAGTTTACTGACCACTATCCTAAAATTAGAGGACAGCATGGTGATGTGGGTGTACTTTTATACCACAGTGCTGTTATGAACATCATTAAGAGACCATCTATTATATGCTGGGCAGTGGACTAAACTGTCAACCCTCAAAGTACAAACAGATCCTCCTTCTCCCCAGCACACTCGGGTTATGATACTGTTATCTAGCTGGCTGGATCTTGCAGAGCAAGATGTGCCTCTGACTGCAGGCATTCAGCCTGATGGTGGTTCCGACTCTGTGTGCTCATGTCCACACACACTTCCCTGCCCACGGCTCATCCTCCTTGCTGGCTGGCCATTGACCAGGGGTTAAGTGCTGAATGGTGAGGTCCAGGTTCTAGGTAAACTATTGCAACACAGATAAAGATGTTTTCCAGTGTCATCTGACATTTCAGAAAGCAGACAGAGAGAGAGAGAGAGAGGCCGAGTTGGTGCCTCTGAGACCCACCTGAAAGGCCCCCAGAGTTGTAAGAGGGGTAGTGAATCCTTACTGTCTTTCCAAAGGGACAGTAGGACATAAAGCAAAGATGTTATCTAGGGTGAAAGGCCCTGAACAGCCAGGGAGCCTGCCCAAGCCTCCTGTACCTGCAGGGCATAACCCAGTGCCCCACTGGGGAGTGTCTCTTTCACTCCCTAGTCATTCCGGAAATCATGTATAGTCCCATGCAGGAAGAATGTCTGCACAAGATAACACTCGGGTTTAAAATAGACAGCCTGGGCTCAAAGTCGATGTCCTTTGGGGGAGAAATGAGCCACGGTAGCATCAAGATTATTAGTGCTGTTATGAACTAGAAAAGCCCTATGTCCTGTTGGTGCTTGGAAGAAGGAAAAAGGAAAGAAAAAAGAAAGCATCAGAACAATCTAAAAAGGAACATAGAAGACACAAGACACCTCCTGTCCCTTCATAGGAAAGGAAACAGGCAACTTGGGAATCTGGATAAGGGATCATATTCTCACTAGAAAGGATCTTTGATAAGATGGGATCCTAGGGTGTCCTCTAAAGTAAAAGGAAAAGTAAAATTTCACTGTGGACAAGAAGCCTGTGGCTTTCCATGCTGCACTCTCATTTTAAATCTGGAGCATAAAGGAGAGAAGCAGTTGAAATCTTGAACCCCAAACCACACCAGAAACCCTAAAAGACATCTTGTACTGGCTGTTCTGGGATGCTCTGGTTCTCCCATGGGGTGGGGACTGGGCTTTCTGCTTAGTGCTTAGCACCAGGAATGTGTGAGGCAGACCACTGCATGGAGGTAGTGTCGGGGTGACACAGAAGAGAAAGCCGAGAGAGACAGCCTGGGGGATTAAAATGCAAGCATGTGAGACTCTATGAATTTATCATATTAACTAGAAGAATGTTTTCCTGGGCAAATAAACACTTGGAAATAAAATGATCCCTGGTGTTCGTGTCAATATATGCTTGAATTCTTTCCCAGAGATTCTGAAAAGCTTTTTTTCTTTTAAGACAGTAAAGCACTCCTTAATGGAGAACAAGTACCATCTTGTGTTTTGGGGAAGTTGGCTCCCAGTCACCTGTTAGGTTGAAAGGAAGCAGCAGTTGGCCAACATGCCTTGAATGCGTTTATGGCAGGGAAAGAACATCCAGACCCCGTGAATATGGAAAGTTTGCTGTTTTATATCCTTCCTCATCTTTGTTCTGGTAACAAGATGGGATGTCAATATTTTTTCTCGCATCCTGGAAGGGTTTGAAGATAAAGCCCGTCCCTTCCTGCCTTCAAGCAAAGGACAGCCAGTTTTTCAGACAGAGAAAGTGCAAACTCTAACACAAAGACAATCTCACAAGAGTCCAGGACCTTAGGAGCCTGCATATGAGTGCTTCCACACGCACCTTCCTTTGGTGTCTCGTTTACCCACCTGTGGGAGCATGGATGCTTACTGAAGTCCTTCCTCCTCAAGCTGACTTCCTCTTACTGTGCCCCTCTGATTTCCACTGATTTCCTATCAAGTCCATGCCCCATCATTCCTGCCTTCCTACAGGGTTTTCTGGATTTTGTCCTTGGTGCCTCCAAGCCAAATCTCAAATTTTGTTACATTCTTCATCTATGTGGGTCCCCTCCAGTCCCGGACACCTGCAGCTGGTGACATCCCCTGGCTCACAGACAAACTCCCCTTCTCGTTTTACTATACCTGCTCTTTCCTCCTGATCTACTCTTTAAGCAGCAGCCAGAGAAGTCTTTTGAGAAACCTTTTACTGGAGTATGACATTCACACAGAAAACGCATATGGTGTAAGAGTACAATTTGAGAAGATTCCCAAGCTGGATAAAGATGAAGGAGTCATAATAAAAACTAGATCAGTACCAGCTTCCCTAAAGGTCCCTGGGGTCCCTTCAGTTGCCACCTGCCTCACCTCCAAGACAGCAACTCTTCTGAGTTCCAAGAGCTTGGGTCACTGTACCCTTGGGCTTTGTAGGAAGGGACTTTTAAGTGGCAGCATGATTGAAAGTGGAGACCGGAGCCTGCTGTGAGAGTGACAAGCCTGTGGGTTCCCACCACCTTGGATGAAAATCCCGAGCCCAGTCCCCAGCCTACATACAGTGCCCTCTACACTCAAACTCCTGCCCCTCCCCCTAAGCTTCCCAGCACAGTGGCCACAACTCAGTGCTGAAACATGTCCCTAAATAGAAAGAGTGAAGTTGCTGGGGCAACCAATGATGGTGAGAAATGCTTTCTTCTTTGTCGGTTCTTCACTCCCATCCCTTCCTTGTGTGCGCGTGTGCGTGTGCGTGTGCGTGTGCTTGTGCGTGTGCGTGTGCTTGTGCGTGTGTGCGTGTGTGTGTGTGTGTGTGTGTGTACATATGCACATCTGTATATGGAGGCCAGAGGCCAGAGAACAACCTCAGTTGCTCTGGTGGTAAATGTTGTCTCTTACAAGAATTGCCTTGGTCATGGTGTCTCTTCACAGCAAAGAAACCCTAAGACAGCTGCCATCCTCTTCTTTGAGGCAGGGTCTTCCACTGACCTGGAGTTGAGAAGTAGGATTAGCTGATTGGCCAGCAAGCCTTTGGATTCCCTGTCTACACTCTCTCCCACTCAGTGCTGGGATGACAAGAACCCCACATCACCACACTCAGGGTTTTTTTTTTTTTTAATTTATTGTTGTTTTTAAAATTTTATTTATTTATTTACTCACTTTACATCCTGATCACAGCCCTTCACCATCCCAGTCTCCCCTTCACATGCCCCCTCCCCCACCTTTCCTCTTCACCTTTGAGAAGACGTCCTCCACTGGGTACCAAACCACTCTGGTACCTCAAGTCACTACAGAAGTAGGCACATCCTCTGCCACTGAGGCCAGACAAGGCAGCCCACTTAGAGGAACAGGATCCACAGGCAGGGAACAGAGTCAGGGTAAGTCCCTGCTCCAGTTGTTTGGGGGACCCACATGAAGCCCAAGCTGCACATCTGCGATATATATGCAGGGGGTGAGGGTAGGTCCAGCCTGGGCATGCTCGTTGGTTGGTGGTTCAGCCACTGGGAGCTCCCAAGGGTCCAGGTTAGTTGACTCTGTTGGTCTTCCTGTGGAGTTCTTGCCCCCTGAATTCTTGTTTTTATTTTCTAATGTGGACTCGGGGATTGAACTCAGCTTCTCATGCCTACGTGACAAACACCTCACCACCTCATCTGTCTTCCCAGCCTCCAGCTCCTCTTTTCATTAACTCAGTAGGCTAGTATCAAGGGCTGTCTCTTAAGACACAGTTCTCCATCGTTCCCCCAGAGTGCAATTACAATCATTTTAAGTGCTCGGGGCCCTCGGCATTCCCAGCACCCAGCACACACCTGTCACCAGCAGGGTGTGAAGGAAATGACCACAGAAGCAGGGTAAGCATGAGGAAAAAGCAATTCTCTCCAGAAACACTAAAGACCATGGAAAAGGCAAAGAATAAATGTCAGTGGAAGACCCCACTAGTTACCCAGACACCCAAAAGCTAGCATCAAATGCAAACAAATACAAAACTGTCAAACTAGATTATAAATTCACTGTAGAAGCAGGTGCTTTCCTTCTTCCACAGCTATGCCTCCCCCTAAAAGCTCTGCAGGCAATCAGATTTACAAATGTCTTTGTAGTCAATCCCCTTGGGTTGATTATTTTATTCTCTTTACAACCCTGGGGTCATTTTCTAGTCCAGAGCTCCCAGCAAACTCATCTCCATGTGGAAGAGTGAAGCCTTGGACTCAGTTTTGACTTTTGGTCCTTCCTGTGGGCTTAATTTGGCAGACAGACAATGGGCTGTCGAATTTCCTCTGGGCATGAGAAACAGAGTATTAAGCCATGCCTCTGGTATACCCAGGAAAGAGCCAGCAAGTCCCATCAGACATGAGTCAGTGCCCTGGCGGGATGGGAAAGAACTTTCATTCAAGAAAACCCCTGCCCAGGGCAGCCTGTGTCACCTACCACCCATTCATCTTCTACAGCAGCTCTCAGGAGGCCTTCTGATAATCCACAACACCCTTGTTGGAAGCCACAGAGGAGGGCTGAGAGTAAAGTTTCAGTCTGTAGTAGGTCCCCAAACAGATATACAAGAGACATGGAGGAGAGGACCTGAGTAACATGTGTGTAGGGTGTGTGTGCGGACACCTGCTTACCTCCCATGAGTGGATCCCTGCCCCCACTCACTGTCAACACTGTCTCCTTGGGCTGCTCCCAAGTAAAGGTCCTTCTCCAGGTTACAGCATTCCAGAGTCCATACATCCGTATCCACAGGTGATCTTTCCCCCACTCATTGCTCACAGGCCAGGCCCTTCTCCATGATCAGCACTCATAGGCAGACACATTTGTTCTTACACAGAACACAAAACCCTCCGTCATGGTCATTTCATATTCCCCTTCCCAGCCTTCCAGAGGACCCACGGAACTACAGACAATCTTCACAGGCTCCCCATCACTCCAAACATGGCGTCAGTCCCCTGAAAGCTTGGTCCTGTGCAAAGCAGGTCCCTCAGAGCCAGTGTAAGATAAACCAGAGCAGATTACCCCCTCTCTCCCTTAGGCAACGAGGAGGATGATAGGAAGAGACCAAAGTTCTTACCTAACATTCAGATCTCTGCATTCCAACAGACACCTCAGGAGAAAGAAATGCTTCTCTGCCTTAGGCTGTGAGCACAATTCTACCACATGACCTCTGGTGGATGATGAGATAGATGCTACTTGCCGCTGGTGGTCTGACTACCAATGAAGTACCAAAGGCACGGGCCGAAAGGTTCCCATGTGGGTGACTGTGGCAGGGAAACCAGGCTGTGCACCTGTCACAAGTGTCACAGTACATTTCTTCTATAGCTCTTCTCCCCTCCAGCCTTACCAGTGGTCCCAGGACATCTTGCTCCATCCTTGTAGGACTCACACAAAACATTAAGGACATGCTCTGTCTCCAGCCTCCTTCCTGAGTATTGCAGGTTGGATTATGCTTTCCAGAAGGATACATTAGCCTACTAACTCCTGGCATCTGGCTTATTTGGAAGCAGGTTCTTTGGAGCTATAATCAAGGTGGTGATGACTGAAATAGAGGAGGCTCACACCCACTGGCTTTTGTCCATAAGAGGACGTTGCTCTGAGAATGAGAACTCCATCCTGAAGCATACAGGTCCTGGCATCTTCTCCATAGCAAATGCTGGATCAAATACAAATGGTTCTCGGTTCTTTACCTACACTGCCAAGACTGAGTGGCTAAGGACAAACATGGTCTTTGAGAGGGTGAAAGCAGGCATGAGCATCATGAAAGCCAGGAGCATTCTGGATCCCAGAATGGCAAGACCAGCAAGAAGATCATCATTTCCGACTGTGGGCAACTCTAATTCTTCTGGCTTGTAGGCATCTTACCCACCAGACCATTTCTTATGTAGCTCAGGAGACACCCCCACACCATCTGCCTGCAATACCCCATAACTTCTGTTCTCACTGAAGTTCTTTGAGTTCTGTATTTCCTCATTCCCTCCAAGTCTAGCTGGATTGCAGAGTCAAGTTTATAATTCTGAATAAAACTAAGAAAGAAAGAAAGATAGACACACAGCCAGGGACACAGGTGACAGTAAAGGCAGAAACTGGGCTAATGTGTATAAGCATTAGAATACCAGGCATTTTTGACTGTCACTAGAAGGAAGGAGAGGAAACCAACTCTACCCACACCTTGATTTAAATATATATATATATATATAGTCTTCAAACATGAAGGTGAACAAATCTCTGTTGTTTTAAGCAGTCCAGCATGTGGTATTTTGTTTTGTCAACTCTCTGAGGCAGTAATAATACAATAGAATCAGGGTGTTATTTCAAAGGCAAGGCTAAATCCTGAGTGTCCTGCAGAACCTGGATTTGCTTCTCACCTTTTCCAAGAGCTACGAATTATAAGATGACAAGTCAGTTCCAGCATCATTTTGAAATCTCTGAATCCTTAAAGCAGTGGTAATGGTAATGACTGTGAATAGCTGGAAGGATACCTTTGCCAAGTGCTTAGCATGCAGCTAAGCTCTCTAAACACTCAACCTTTGAGAGCCAAGATGTCAGCTCTCTCTGGCAACAGTGAACACTTTATAACTGCCTTAGTCTACCAGTTTTGACAGGTTTGGTTTTTCTTAATCCAGGGCTGTGGGGAGAGGGACAGTGTCTTATTGCTGATTCTTCCTGGAAAAGAACATTTTCGACCACAAACAGATAGTTATGGACTAGCTCCCTAGACTGGGTACCCTCCATGAGAGATCAAGGGTCAAACAGGTATGGATCTCCTTTGGGAACAGTTTGTTGGTAAGATCCCTGTGTATGATTGCAGCAAAGGCTCTTGGGAGAATCAGTTAAGACAATGGAGAATGGGTACAAGTAATGGTGCCATACTGGGACAAAAATCAACATGTGAGAGTGAGCAACAGGTCCTGGAGAACTAAGTCAGAACTAGAGAGGAGCCATCTCCAGGCTCAGAAAACAAGGAAAGCAGGGTGATAGGGTCAGAGGAATCTGGGGAACGTTCTGGGTGTGTGGGGGAGGGAAGAAATTAAATTGTGAATGAGAATTGCCTCCCTGGTGGGCCATAGGATTTCATCTCCATTGGCCATCACTGAAGACTTCTAAGCAGGGATGACATGTGCTGGACCTTCTGCAAAGACTGTCATGTAACAGGGGAGAAAGCAGGAAAGCAGTCAGGCTAGAGGAAGGAGGCTGCTAAGACAAGGCAGGAAGTCTCTAGTTGGACAATGGTCATGGCTAGCAAGCAGCCAAGGGAGAGGAATTCTGGCAAGGAAAGGCCTGAGAGCTGAGGTGGCCCAGGGGTGGCAAGAGGCACCTGAGAGTGGTGTGAGAGAAGTGAGGAGGTCAGAACAAAGGCAGGGCAGGGCAGGCGGTGAGAGGAAGGAGCCACCGGGCTGTAGGAGAACAGGAGGGAGTGGGCACGCAGAGGTCAGCAGGCGGATGCAGTCTGACTGTGTAGTCCATCAGGAGAGAAGGATCTGTAGAGAGAGTGTAAGGAGATGGGAACAGAGACAGCAAAGAAGGGATCAGAGAGGCCTGGCAGGGAAGAAAAGCTGGGCAGGGGGTTGGTGGTATGCTTGGAGAATGAACGGCTCAGGGGCTGACTGGCAGTGGCATTAGGAATGCCCTCTAGGTTTCAGCCAGGTCAGCAGCTGGTTCCAGGGCAAGAGGACTTCATTTCTGCTTGTTATTCAAGCTCTCATTCTGGAGGGGGTAATGTGGAATGCAATCCCCAAGTCCAGTGGAAAACAGGGACCCAGGGGCTGCATTGAAATAAGTCCCTCTTGGGCTCTGGAGGACTGAAGCTCCTTAAACAAGGTTCCAGGTGGAGAAAAAAATATTTTCTCCATTCTTTTTTTCACTCCTTCCTTTGTTGATTTTCTGGTAGTGCTGGGAATCAAACCCTGGGGCCTGTGAGTGCCAGGATGAGCTATATTCCCATCCATGATGATCCCATTATCTTTACTAGCTTTTACTCCTGTTCAACACAGGCAGGGTTTTTACAGCCAGACTCCATTTTCCCCATTAAGAAGGTGGAAGGTTTACTTGACCTAGAGCCCCGTGGATACCTTCTGACAGCCACTGTGCTAAAGTGGCACAAACCAGGACAAAGCCACAGTCATTTAAGAGACACCCCAACCCATCTAAACTCTGACTTGTGAGGTCATTAAGTAAGCTGCAGCCAGACAATGGCCACTTGATCTCTAATGGTATTTGTGATGTGTGCTCCAAGCTGAGTCCTTGGTCTAGTCTTTGCATGGGTAGACATCTGCACCTGTAGTCCTACCCAGAAGTAGACACTGTCTCACTGATGGCTATCTCAGGAGAGCTGGCAGCCAAGCTATCCTCTGGATGTCCTGTGCTTACTCTCACTCAGCATATGGACTCTACTTCCCCTGTCCCCAAATCTGCCACATTAGCAGTGAAGCAAGGCAGGCACCTTTAGGGGAAAACTTCTATATTAACAAGTCTTTTCATATATATATATATGTGTGTATGTATATATGTATATATTTTCTGGCTTTGTACTAATCAAGACATGAAGTCATTGTGCTCTCTATATTATATGCTTATAATATAATATGTTTATATATATGACTTGTGTACACACACACACACACACACACACACACTTAATCTTGGCTATCAACTTGACCAGATTTAGAATTGCCTAAGAGACAAATCACTGCACATTTCCAGGGAGGTTCAGTGTAGAGAGAAGACCATCGAGGACGGGAAGTGGCTCTCTCCCATTACCTGGGGTCCCAGACTAAACCCAAAGCAGAGTGAGTGCGGAGCATTGATGGTTATCTCCTTCTCTCTGCTCCCTGACTGTAGATGAAATGAAACCAGCTCCTGTACGCTCCCACCATCTGTGCCCTACCATGTCAGTCTGTACCCTTAACATACGATAAGCTAAACTAAACCCTTTGTTAACTTTGGGTTACTTTTTGCCAGGAGTTATGGAGCAACAGGAAAATTAACCAATGCACCCCCTCCTTAAATAAGTATATTGGGAAAAGAGGAAGAAATATTTTCAAGTCAACACAGAGAAAGTGTGACAGAGCTGAATGAGATCTGAAAGGGAGGGATCTGCTGTCAGACCACAGAACTGCCCAAGTCCTTTCCCAGAAAAGCTTCATCAGATCCTAGGCTGTTGTGAGACAAGAAAATAATGCAGACATCAAGAAAGGATGGCAGGAAAGATGTGAGTTTCGGAACACTCACAAGAGTATAGCACCCTGGTCTCCACAACCCTCTGGTGCTCCTTCCCACCCCACCACACCATGGTCCCAAAGAGCAACAAGGGAGTAGCCATAGAGATCCCCACAATTTCTGGAATGGGTCATTCAGAGCCCCAGGTGTTCTCAGCACCACAAAGTGTCATTAGGACTGCAGCCAGGAGTAGATAGAGAGAAGAGAACTGCCATTTCTCAGACTCCCTGCTTATCTTGAATATTTAACCTGAACTCCTAATCTCAGCCTCCCAGACAATTTGTCCTTCCCAATGGCTTAAATGAGGTTGCCATGGAACCCAGCCTGTGTGCTTTGAGTGCCCCTGGGAGAGCCTGCAGATTGAAGCATGGCTGCTTTTCCTGGCTAAGAAGGCCCTGCTTTGGTACCTTCCCACTCTAGTCTCCTGACTCAGAGAGGTCTCTGGGCCAGGAGATTACAGCCCTTGGCTTTCACCTGAGCCACACCAGAAAGTTCTGGAAGGCCTTTACTGATCGACCTAAGAGGCCAGGCAAATTTCCTCCATCCATTACCTCAGACATTCACGTTACCTGGCAACCATGGGAGTTGAATACCAATTACTTCCTGCTATTCACCTTCATGGCCACATACATAACAGCAACCACAGCACACACTCTGCATACACATCAGGGACTCAAGATGTGCCTGCCTGAGAGATGTCCTTGAACACATCAGAAGTACCCAAGAAGTCTTACCCTCCAGCTTGTCATTCGGTAGTCCGGAATGGGCCATGAAATTTTGACTTTACAATAAGCTGCCGTGTGTGGTGGGTGCCACTAGCTCATAGACTCCATTTTGACAAGCACTGCTTTCAAGTCAAAGGAAGAACTCCCAAGCCTAAGTCCTCCCTTCCTGACATCTTTTTCTCCTGGTGACAAAACTCAACCTCTGGACAAACATATTTTGTGAAACAGGGCAACTCTTCCCATGGAGTGAGAAGCTGAGACTTACGGATTTCTCTCCCCCTTCTTGGCTATCTGGGAATAGGGAATCCTCATGGGAGTCTGGCTGCACAGTAGGTGTTAGGAAGCCCCTCTCCCCATGCCGACTGATTCACTTCCTTCTTCACTTAGAACACTAGAAAGCAAGTACAGGGACATAGGGGGATGGGTGTCCTTTTACCTGCACCTGGTTGATTTGGGCTGGGACTTCTCCCTGCAGACCTTAAGATTCCGGAGTGAATCATCAATGAGCATCTTCAGATGGGAAAGATAAGCTAAGCAAACACGCCCACAGCTGCCGTTTCAGGAGCAGCAGACATGAGCTCACCTATCCTCTACCACCCGCCCATTCAAGTCTGCACTCCAGGGGCCTGTGACCTAGCAATGGGAAAGCAACAGAAGGAAGGGGCATCTCTATTGTCACAGGTGGTTCATTCATCATGTGGCCTAGCACAGTTGGTGTAGAAGGAGGCAGACTCTCCTCACAGCTTTTTCAAACTGTGGGAAGGAGTACACCCCCCTCCTGGGCTTCTTACAGGAGCTCACCCAAGCATTCATTCCTTACATCAACAGTTTCAAGAAGGTCCCACCTTCTGGGGAGTCCCTATGCTCCCATGGTATCACCAACTCCTGGAGCTGCCACAGTCTGTCCCCCACAAGTCCTACTTGTAAGAGTACATTGGATATGCCAGAGTGGCTAGCCTTGCCTCCTCCTATTCAAACACAATCCAGGTGTCACTATCAAGGTCTGCAGATGTAATTAAAATGCAGAATCACTTGAGCAATTTAAGCAAGGGAGATAATCCTATCCGATCTGAATGGGCCCGATCCAATCAACTACAAAAGAAAACTGACAAGTGTGTGCATGGGACACACACACACACACACACACACACACACACTGTGAATGGCAGCTTTGGCCCAAGCCAGTGAATCCTAAGAGTTGTGATTGGATTGTTGCCCCCAATATTGTGCGAGCCAATTCCTTGTGCTATATCTTAATGGGTGTGTGAGTGCCGTCTACTGACTTTAGTTTGAGTAAACTCCGAGTTGGACAAAAGAATGTCTTCCCCTATGTGGAAGGGGGCCCTCAGAACCTTTGAATATAATAGCTTACATGAATATAGTAGCTGATATGCAAAAAGGAAATTTGAAGGTGTGGTTAGGATTTTAAATTGGGAGCATATCCAAGATCCATGGAGGGGGGTGGGCAATGTAATTCCAAGAGTCTTTATGAGATAAGAAAGAGGAGGGAGAGAGGAGAGATTTCAAGATGCTAAGCTGCCATCTTTGAGGATGGAGATAGGGGTGGGACATGGAGAAACTTAGGTGACTGTAGAGAGGGGAGAAGGTGAGGAAACCACTTGGCGCCACGTCTTCCAAGGACACTGCTTCCCTACAGTAAGTTTTTGTTTAAGTATCATGGCTGGGATCATTTGTTACAGCAGCAATAAGAACCAGGTGTGAAGCCAATTCAGAAAGATCCCTCACCTGTACCTTGCTGCCCTCATTCTAAAGGGACCTTTTCTCCTCAGCAAGATGTTAAATAACATTTGGAAGGGAGGGGCAGTGCAAATTAACCAATTAATTAAGCTGTAGCCAGCCATCTGGCTGACTGCTAAGCTGTGGCCAATTAAGAAGTTTTCTAAATCTCACTTCCGGTTTCCTCTAAGGTTGTGGTTTTGTTGGTGGCTCCTTAGAACCTTCTGTGATTGCAGAGGGCAGAGGGGGTGAACCATTTTCATTTTGTTCTTTGCTCAAACAATCTACCTACCACGACACCTAAGGAATTTCCCACTGCACCAAGGACCACACCTCTTCTTTGGGGTCTCTTTATTTGTCCCCCTTCCTAACAGCACATCTGGATTGCTCTGTCTACCCACCTTGTGAGAACAGTTCTAGAAGAAGAGACCCTGTTGGACCACATGATTCAAGGAGACAATGCCAGTATGGTGTCCTGCACAGGGAGGGCCACAAGACCCAGCCAAGCCAATTAGAGTCTGCCCTGGGGTTTTTCAACTTGCATTTAAATGAATGGCAATGGCTATGCTCTGGCTGCTGACTGTGACTCTGTCCTCCATGAGGACAAAATGACAGTGAGATTTGGAGATACTCTCGTCCACCTGATCAAGTCGGCCACATATTTCCTTGCTGGATTTCGTGTGCTCTGTTCTAGGCATATTCTAGCTATGAGTCCCATTCCTTTTTAAATATTACAAATATACCACAGTCTGGCATTTTGCTTTAGTCATTTGTACTTGTTATTAAAATGGATAAATCATCTTTATGTCTTGGTCTCCTGGTAATCTTTTGCCCCTTGATTTTCAAACTTTCTGTGCCACGTTGTTTTAATGTTTATTTTGGTGGGTTTTGGTTTTGTGGTTATTTGTTTGGTTTTGGATTCAGGGTTTGATGTAGCACAGGCTTGCCTCCAACTTGCTGTGTAGCCAATTCCTGATCCTCCTGCCTCCACCTCCCAAATGCTGGGGTTACAGGTGTAACCCTGACTATATTAGCCTATGTGGCAAAAAGAAATTTGAAGGTGTGATTAGGATGTTAAACTGGGAGCTTATTCAAGATGCATGGCTCTCTCTCTCTCTCTCTCTCTCTCTCTCTGTGTGTGTGTGTGTGTGAGAGAGAGAGAGAGAGAGAGAGAGAGAGGGAGAGAGAGAGAGTCTGTGTGTGTGCATGTGTGCGTGTGTGTGTGATAACCAAAGTCTTTATGAGAGAGAAGGAGAGAGGGTGAGCTGATAGATTTCAAGATGCTAAGCCACCCTCTTTGAGAATGGAGGAAGGGGTGGGACATGCAGGAATGCAGGTGACCCTCACGTCCCACTGTTTTGGATGTCCCTTTTCAAAAGCAATTTGATTCTATTTTTTAATCCAACCTGAGACTCTCTGGCATGGAAATGATGAGGGTAAGCCATTTGCACGGGTTACAATTCTTTCTCGATTTAGTTATAAGATCATGCCCCACCCAAGGGGTTTGCCCCCACAACCTTCCGTTGCTACAGCCTTTGAGTCCATTTTGTTTTATTATCATTTTTTTATTCTACCTTTTATTCTCCTCTCCTTTGGAAGACATGTGTCTAGTGACTTTTTACTGATTACTCATACATATTTCCAATGGTGGAAAAGCACATTTCGACCCACTTACCATCACGACCATTTACAGTACCAACTCCTGCAGCATCACACATTTAAGGCTATGCTACCGTTACCATCATCCACCTCTCACACACTTCATCTTGTGATGCTGAAACGAACACCCATTGGATAGGAGCTCCCCATTCTCCCTCCACCACTCCAACCCTAGGAAACTGCCATTTGCTGTCCGTATTTATAAATTTAGCCATGTTACAGACCTCACTTAAATGAAATCATATCTTTGTCCTTTTATGGTTGGCATACTTTGCTGAGCAGAATGTCCTCCAGGTCCATCTACGTTATAGCATGCATGAGAATGTCTTTCCTTTTGATGGCTGACTAATGTTTTACCCTGTGGCTATGTCTGTTTGCTCGTTTGTTTATTCATTGGTGGAGACTTGGGTTTCTTCTACCTTAGTGCTGCTATGATCAGAGGTATTTAACTATTTCTTGGAGACTTTGCTTTCAGATCATTCTCTTGTAATGTCCTAGTTTCTTTTCCATGGCTGGGATAAAGTATTTGAACCAAAAGCAAAGTAAAGTAGGATTTATTCAGTTTACAGTTCCAGTTGCTTTTTGTTGCTGGGTCAAAGAAGATCTTTACATGTCCTAGATATTAATCCTTGCTGCACATAAATTTGCATGTATTTTCTCCCATTCCTTAGATTGCATTTTCTGTTTTTAATTTTTATTTTATGTTTTGCTTGCATGTATGTTTGCATAAGGGTGTTGTGTCCCCTGGAGCTGGGGCTATAGACAGCTGCCATGTGGGTGCTGGGAATTGAATCCAGGTCCTCTGGAAGAACAACCAGTGCTCTTAACCCACTGAGCCATCTCTGCAGCCTATAGATTGCATTTTCTAAGATGCCATTGACTGTGTCATTTGACACACAGAAATGTTTAAAAAATCGACATCATATAACTTAACAATTTTAAAATATATTGCTTATACTTTTGGCATCACATCTAAGACAACTTTGCCCATCCCTGTGTCACAAAGTTTGATCTCCATTTCTTCTTTTGAGGTTTATAGTTTTTGGTCTTACATTTAAGTCTCTGATCCATTTGAGCTAACTTTTATATAGTATAAAGTCTGTCCATCATGTGGTACCTCAGTTGACAATTCAATGTAGCTCATTTGGGGAGTTTAGTCTTTCAGAGGAAGCTTCTCACCCCAGGATGCCATTAGACTAAGATCTCAGCTGTCCTGGGGGGGAGGGGGACTAAGATCTCAGCTGTCCTGGGGGGGGAGGGGGACTAAGATCTCAGCTGTCCTGGGGGGGAGGGGGACTAAGAATTAGTTCTCTTTTCACCAGGAGTCTCAGCTTTCTAGACACATGGGATCCCACCGCCTCTCATGCCATCGTAGGTACCCATACTATGGCTAACACCACATCCTTTTCAGACAGTCTTTTGGGCTCTCTCCTGGCCTCATAGCCACTGTGCCCCATTCCTACCTGTCCCCCACCACAGTGACTGGTGTGCCAAGATTCTGGTGTTCTGTGCATTCTTCGTTTCTCTCACCTGAAGATTCCCTTCTCCTTCTCACAAGCTTGGCTGTGCACGAGGACTCTGATTTTACATATTTTATGAAGCACCTTTAAGTATTTTCATTAAGAGGTGTTTTATGCTGCGTGGGCCTGTCTTGTCGATGGAAACCATAAATCACTAGAGCTCATTATGATCTGGTCATCTAACCAAAGCCTTTGGGAGACAAAGACCTTGTTTTGTTCCTAATGGTATTTCCTATCCAGTCATTCTATATGAGGACAGTGAGGATGACTTTAAAATTCACTGTCCGTGGCCCAGATATGTAAAGCAGAATCCACCTTATTCATTACTTTGAATGGGCAGCTTTTTCCCCCACGTATATGATATGTCTTGTGACTTTGCAGTCATTTCATAACTGTGCACTATTTATCTGACTGGAGGGACAGAGCCCTTCTGTTATTATTCATCACTGAATAGCTAATGGTTGATGGTAATCAAGAATATGAAGATGAAGAGTTACCTCCATCAGTAATGAGGACCCTGGGTTGATCCTCAGAACAAAGGGAAAAAGAAGCTGGGCATGTTAGTGTGCATTTGTAATCCCGTCACTGAGAGAGCAGACCTTTGGGGTTTTCTGGTTATGATGGTTTGTATGTGCTCAGCCCAGGGAGTGGCACTAGTAGGAAGTGTGGCCTTGCTGGAGTAGGTGTGTCACTGTGGGTGTGGGCTTTAAGACCCTCACCCTAGCTGCCCAGAAGTCAGTGTTCTGCTAGTAGCCTTCAGATGAAGATCTAGAATTCTCAGCTCCTCCTGCACCATGCCTGCCTGGGTGCTGTCACAGTCCCACTTTGATGATAATGGACTGAACCTCTGAACTTGTAACCCAATTAAATGTTGTCCTTTATAAGACTTGTCTTGGCCATGGTGTCTGTTCACAGCTGTAAAACTCTAAGACACTGGCCATCCAGTGTAGTCTACTTAATGAGTTCCAGGCCAGTGAGAGACCTTGTCTTAAACAAAACAACAAAAAAAACCCAGGTAACTCTCCTGACCCCCTCTCTCCCCAATGAACCTTACCACTCTTGGCCTCAGAGAGTCAGAGGTCACTGCTGTTTAGAACAATAGCAGGGTGCAGCCTTGAAAACAATGTGGGGGGCAATACAGGCTTACCAATGGGAAAGCTCACTCAGATGGTTTCCACATCTTCCCAAGCATAAATCCCCAGGCACAGGACTAGACCTCCAGTCAGTACTCAGCAGATCCAGTGGCAGCTCTTGTCCTTGCTGCCTCGCCCTTGGGCTGCCCTTCCTACAGGGCAAGGTGCTGATCAGATACACTCATCTCTCTGAGTTTGGCCAACCCTTGGGGCTGGATTCCTAAGCTCTGAGCTGGGCATTGGGAGTGGGCACCAGAGGAGCAGAGAGGGATTCCTGGATAGACCTGCCTTCTGTCTTCCCCTAACGGAGAATGTTCTGCATTCTTACCACTCATTCTTTAAAGTTTCAAGTATCGTTATCTGACTTTGCTTCCACCTCTGGGAAGCAGTGAGCCTCAAATGCAATAATAGACATAAAAAATGCAACGGGAATAGCAACCACACTAGACAACCTCATCCCTCTCACTGCAGCCCTGCAGCTTCCTCAGTTCACTCTCAGAGTACTGGAAAACAGCACTTCTGTCCTCCACTGCTTTCTTTCTCCATGTACCACAGTCACAATGTCTTGGTGCACCTGGCAATGGAGAGTGGATGTCACCTTAGAGTCTGGAGTTCATAGTTTTATCTGAGCATGTTTGTTGTAGGACATACAAATCCACAAAGAACAAAGGGAAATTATTGCTAGGCTTTTCTGCCTCCGCCCAGGGGAGAACCACTTCTGTTTAGGTATACTTCCTTAGCACTGCCCTGCTCTGTGTGTTCTAGCAAAAATATACATACCCTTTGTTCATACAGTGGTCCATCCTGCCTCATCTTACTTAACATCAGAGACTAAGCTCCTCCCCAATGTTTAATTTATTCTTTTCTCTTTTTATTTTTTTCATATTTTCTTTACATTTCAAATGTTTCCCCTTTTCCAGATCTCCCCTTTGGAACCTCCTGATTTCCTCCCCCCTCCCCCTGCCACTATGGGGGTATTCCCCCACCCACCCACCTACCCACTCTTGTCATCCCTCCTTGGCATTCTCCTATACTGGGGGATCTAACACCCTCAGGCCTAAGGGCCTCTGCTCTCCCTAATGTCTAACAAGATCCTCCTCTGCCGCATATGTGGCCAGCACCATGGGTCCTTCCATGTGTATTCTTTGGTTGGTGATCCAGTCTCCAGGAGTATCGAGGGGTCAGGCCAGTTGCCACTACAGAGCAGTAGTGATAAAAACTGCATGGTATTGGTACAATGACAGACAGGTAAATCAATGGAATAGAATTGAAGACCCAAAAATGAACCCATACATTTATGGACACTTGATCTCTGACAAAGGAGCTAAAACCATCCAGTGGAAAAAAGACAGCATCTTCAACAAATGGTGCTGGTTCAACTGGCGGTCTACATGTAGAAGATTGCAAATTGATCCATTCCTTTCTCCCTGTACAAAGTTTAATCTATTCTTAAAACGTTAAAATTGGGGCCTGGAGAAATGGCTCAGTGGTTGAAAACACTTGGCTGTTCTTCCAAAGGACATGGGTTCAATTCCCAGCACCCATATGATGGCTCACAACTGTCTGTAATGCTAGTTCCAGGGGATCTGGCTCTCTCACACAGACATGCATGCTAGCAAAGCACCGATGTACATAAAATACAAATAAATAAATCATTAGAAAACTTTCTTGTTCCTAGAGGCATGGCAGGTGTGGCTGCTCTGTCACAAGTGTATCAATAGGTGGTAGAGAGAAGAGACTATGTCTATGCTCGGTGTTCTGACCTATGAACATCTGAATGATTGGTAGCCTAACATTTCCTGGGGGGGGGGGGGGGATGAGCCTGAGATGACCTCTAGTCAGGCACCAGGCAGGACCAAATGGGCTCCCTGGGTGGAGAGTGAGCTGGAGCCTAGAAGAACCCCACCTGGGACTGTGGGCCACAGGTGGCAGTAAGCTTGAGAAAGATGACCCTTGCAAGGGGCCACTCGGGCAGGCTGGGAGAAGAGTGAGCTCAAGACGACACCCAGACTGGCACCATGGGGTCTGGACAGGGAGCTAGCTCGAGATGATCACCAGTCCAGCAGTGGCCAGACTATGCCAGCGATAACCCCTTCCTGGCACCATAATGCACAGTCAGGGCATAGCACTCCTGAAGTGACCCCAGACACTCAGAGACTCCAGGCACACCACTAAAGAAGCAAGTCAGTGGTGGAAAAATGGAAGAGAAAGAGAAACACATACTGTGGGCACAATGAAGAGAGGTAGAACTAGAGACTCAAGGGTCATGAGCAGCCTGATGTGAATACCTGGTGATGCCACCTGGGACCATAGTGGGGTCCTGGCCTGTGCTGTCACAGGGAGGGGGCACATTTTGGTCTGTAACCCTGCAGCAGCTAGGCAGATGTCCCTGGTCTGGAATATCACCCAGGAGCTTGCTGATATCTGACTGTTGTGCAGAACTGGCCCTATTCCTCACCTGGGCATCATGGGAGAGCTGTCCCCGAGGTCCTAAGAGGAGGAGAGCTGGCCCTGTCCTTCACCTGCTGCAGCACTGCAGCACTTGGGAGAGCAGGTCCTGCACCTCACTCGAGCAGCACAGTAGAGCTGGCTCTGGATGTGGGGGTTGCTGGTTAGCCAGCCACAAGGGCATGAGTGTGGGTGAGCCAGCCCTGCCTTGTATCTGTTGTGCAGTGGCATCAGGGAGGGAGAGATTCCCCTCCCCCTTCCTTTTGCCCTCGACACCATGGCAGGTGGGGAAAGTTGGCCCTAATGGAGTGTGGGAACAGGAGAAACGGCCCCGTCCCCTCCCCTGCTGCACCACTCAGTAGAGCAGACCGTGTACCTCTCTTGAGCAGCACCCTGATAGTGAGAGATGGGAGAATGGGTGAGCCAGCTCTGAGGGTTTAAGCATGGGAGAACTGGCCCCACAATTTGTCTGCTGTGTGGCAGCATGAGCAAGAGAGAGGTACTCTCCCCCCACCCTTGCCCCTTGCCACCTATGGCAGGCAAGAGAGCCGGCCCTGAATCCTGTCTGCTAGGTAATGGCAGATGAGGGAGAGACGCCCTCCTCCCCTCCCTCATCCCTCACCATCTATGGCCAGTGGGAGAACTGGCCCCAGGGTCATGAGAGTGAGAGAACTGGCCCTGTCTCTCATCACCTGTAACACTCAGGAGAGCAGGCCCTGGGCAGCAGGGTAGAGCTGACCCTGCTTGTGGGGGGTTGCTGGTGAGCTGTCTCCAAGGACATTGAGAGCAGGAGAGCCAGCAGGCTGACCAACTCTGATACCTCTCAGGCCCAGATCCAGGGCTTTGAATTGACCCACCCCAACATCTATCCCATTGATGGACTGCTGGAGAGCATGAACGGCTACTGATCCAAAACTACAGGGTCTCCATGACACAGGGTAACAACAGGTATCTAAGAGGAGTCCCAATGAGGTTCCACTATTGATGAAGTAGCAGAAGCCTTGATCAACAAGTCATTGCAATGAACATTTGCAAGTGAAGAGGTGTAGACAAAAGGGTAAACTATGGGACACATGGTGACACATCCCAGCTTCTGTTGGGGGGAGGTTGCAAGGGTAGAGGGCAGGTCCAAGGGGGAGGGGGGATGAATGGGATTGGGATGAGTGATTGGAAGTTCACAAAGAACCAATAAGAAATTAAAAAAAATAAAAAACTTTAAAATTGATTTGTAGTCCAATTCCCAACATCATACATATACACAATCCATCTGTGAACATTCCACAGATATCTTGTGATTTATTTATTGACACCCCAATGATATAGATTAGCCCTTCCCTTTGAGTTTCTAAGCAGATGAGTTACATGCTAAGAAGCTGTGCAAACGATCAGGTTTCCATTCATTTTTTCCTTTAAAGATCAATGTTTTTAAAGCCATGATGTAGCCCCATGTCCACACTCTATCTAAGCATGCTGTGCTGGAGTGAGGGTGTGAACTGAACACCAAAGAGGAAATGTGCACTTAGAGAAAAATGTTGAGGAAGTTAAAGTTCCGACACGTCTGACTTAGAAATCAGCACTAGTCAGATGTCCGTGGTTCCGGCATCTCTGGTAGGATGCTATGGCTAGGTACCACTCTGGCTAAACTACTGGAGATTTACGGAGAACAGTGCAGGTGTAGAAGGGAGAAAAACTCAAGACAGTGTAGTTTCAGCTCTACACTTGTGTGAGTGGTAGTTCCTCCAGGCCACCCCTGGTTTCCTGCATGTTAAAATGGGAAATAATAGCTGCCTTCATGGCCTAAGGAAAGGACTTCATCAGTCAGTGTTCTGGAGGGACCTAGCTTTGTTCACATTATCTCACTAAACTTATACACCGTGGTGTACACCCATGCAGGAAGCACAAATATATTGATAATTATAGTCACAGCTGAATATCTGACTATGTTTTTATGGTTCACCATGCATGTGGTCCTAACGGAAGGAAGTTTGTAATGGCTACTAGGAATAGGTTGGTACTGAGGTCAGAACTCTGAATGTTCATGATTTAAAGATAGCCAAAACCAGGCACCGTGACTCCTGTAGGTAATCACCACCCTTGGGAGGCAGAGATAGGAGGAATTATTGCATGTTCAAGGAACATCAGGTTAATTTAGTGAACGCCAGCTCAGCCTGGGCCACAGAGCAAGATACTGTCAAAAAAAAAAAAAAAATAGAAGAAGAAAAGAAACGAAAGAAACTAAATTAGACTAAAGTATAGTACAAATAAGACAACCAAACAGTTATGAATAGTGCCACCCCCACTCGCTGTAAATTTTCTATACCAATGCATTAAATATATACATAGGTTATACCCTAGTTAGCTTCAGCTGTAAACTTGATGAGCCTAGAGTCATCAAGGAGAGTTTCCTTTGAGGGATTACTCAGATTACAGTAATCTGTGGTCATGTCTGTGAGGGATGGTCTTAACTGATGGTTGATGTGCAGCACCTCATGCACCATGAGCAGTGCCATCCCAGGGCAGGTGGGCCTGGGTTGTAGAAGAAGACTCTCCTGTGAGTGAGTCAGACAGCAAACAAGCAAGCAATGTTCCTCCCTGATTCCAGACTTTTGTTCCTGCCCTGACTTCTGTAAATGATGGATCAAGACCTGAAAGTACGAGATGAAACAAACACCTCCTCCCCCAGTTGCTTTTGATCAAAGCATTTTATCAGAAAAGCAAGCTAGAGCAGGTTAAATGAGGTCCTAAGAGGTGAGTGACCAAGAATGGAGAGGCTTCTGCAGGGCAGAGTATTGGAAAGCGGGGTGGTGATGGTGGTGGTGGTGGTGGTGGTGCAGATTTTAGTTCAATGGACCAGAAGACTGTGAGGCTATCACCTGCAGGGTTGACTAGTGAGACAGTAAGGACCTCATCCTTGAGACTACATAGACAAAGACAGGGGGACATCTGCAGAATTCTGCATCTTTAAGGAGATGAGTTTGTATATCACAGTCAATTCTGAAATTGGGTAGCTCCCCAGACCAGGAAGCTTCATCTTTCCACAGCTCATTTCATCCTTATCTGTACAGATTCTACACAACGGACTAGCCATGATCCATAATGGATTCAAGAATCTGGGAGAAAGGCTTTCACCTGTAAATGGAAGAGACTAATGAGTCTTGCACAGGTCCAGGCTCTGGTCCATCATAAGCTGCTCTCTGGAAGCCTCCATAAGCCTCTGAGGTTCATTTCTCCCCAGCAACACCATCTGTGACCCTCCTTGCTGCCTCTGGTACCCAACGGTCAGGGAGTAGAAGCCTGGTTTGTTTGTTTTTTTAATTATTCTTGCATAGGAGGCAGTAAGTTAACTAACTTATTTCAACTTCCTTAGACCATTTCCAGTTTTAAAACTAAAAGTCTTGTGTCCCAGGGCAATTGGGGGTGGTTGTTTACAGGCAATTCATCTCAAAAACTTTGGAGCCTCTTGGAGAGCCAGACAGAACAGCACCTTTCCTAGCTAGAAAAGGTCTCACCCACAACCAATCAATCAACTACAGACTCCTGGCTCCCCTCCCAGCTATTGCCTCCACCTGCATTGTGTGCCAAGGAAAAACAGGAAGTTTAAGAAAAGAGGAGGTCCCAAGGCACCAGTAAGAAGCAGCTTGATGTTGACTGAGAAGGAGGTCAGTTAAGATCTGTTTAGGGTTTTGTTTGGCAACCAAAAGATACTAGGAAAATCCTGTATCATTTCTACTGATAGATATCAGTAGCGATCTACCAATATGTCCCTTTCCCCCCAACCCAGGGCATCTCACCAGATTCTGTAACTGGCTCCTCTTTGGGAGCATCCCACTGGGCTCAGTTTAGGTGTGTTCTGACCCATACCCCTCATTCCCATCCTGTTTAAACTGTAGAGAGCCTTTGCCTCTGTGCCCAACAAGCTGGCTGGGTGAGCTAACAGATAAAATAGTTTTTTCCTGAACTCTATCTAGGTAGTTGTACCGGCTGGTTTTTCGTCAACTTGACGCAAGCTGGAGTTAGCACAGAGAAAGGAGTTTCAGTTGAGAAAATGCCTCCATGAGATCCAGGTGTAAGGCATTTTTTCAATTAGTGGCCAATGGGGGAGGGCCCATTGTGGGTGGTGCCATCCCTGGGCTGTAGTCTTGGGTTCTATAAGAGAGCAAGTTGAGTAAGCCAGTAAGAAGCATCCCTTCATGGCCTCTGCATCAGCTCCTGTTTCCTGATCTGCTTGAGTTCCAGTCCTGACTTCCTCTGGTGATGAATAGTAATATGGAAGTATAAGCTCAATAAACCCTTTCCTCCACAAGTTGCTTCTTGGTCATGATGTTTGTGCAGGCACAGAAACCCTGACTAAGACAGTATTGTTCCCCAAATTTGATGGGCTTCTGGGATCCTGCATTTGAGAAACACAAAACAGGTCCCTGGCAGCTGAGCTTACTTCAAGGTTTGGGGAACAGGAACAGACTTATAGAAATAGATGGTTGTGGAACAAAATATAAATTCATTTGATTTTCAGGAAAAAAAGAATTTGTATCAAAAAAATATAACTCTTGGGGTTAGGCAGGTCAGACCATATCTCCAGATACATTGTTCTCTAGTCTTTCCCAGATGTGGAAACCTATTTATTATTTAGAACCCAGGGCCTTGAGGTGAGGCATTTGACAAAGGTGAGCTCCATGTTGACCCCTTCTGAGGACCTCTGTATCTTACCCAAGTCTCTTGGTGCTCTAGGCTAGCCCATATCCCAGGGACATTTGGTATAACACCCCTCTGGACATAAGTGGCTTGTCAAGAAAACCCCCAGGTTCCTCCAGGACCCAGAAACTCATTAACTCTCTAAGGAGTGTGCTGGGTAGATTTATGTCAACTTGACACACATGCTAGAGTCATCTGAAAGGAAGAAACTTCAGCTGAGAAGAGGCCTCCATAAGATCCAGCTGTAGGGTATTTTCTTACTTAGTGACCAATGGAAGGGTCCAGCATAGTATGGATGGTGCCATCCCTGGGCTGGTGGTCCTGGTATCTATAAGAAAGCAGGCTGAGCAAGCCATGGGAGGCAAGGCAGTAAGTAGCACCTCTCTATGTCCTCTGCGTCAGTTCCTGCCTCTAGGTTCCTGCCTTGAGTTCCTGTCTTGAATTCCTTTGGTGATGAACAGGAATATGGAAGTCTAAGCCAAATAAACCCTTTCTCCCCAACTTGGTTTTTGGTCATGGTGTTTCATTCCCACAATAGAGACCCTGAGATAGCAGAAGAGAGTCTGCCACAGCTCTTGTAATGGAGTGCAGTCCTGGGCATTAGCACCAAATGCTGATCACATTGAATGTTCCAAGAGTTCCTCTCAAACTCTTTTGCTCCCTCTCTTTGCTTCACCCTTGGGCTATACCCGAGCCTCTTGGATATACTGCTGAGCTTCAGTACCCAGAATAGAAAGGGGCTGGAAAGACCAGCTCATGAGGATGCCCACCCCCACAGTATCAGCCCACCCCTCACCCCCACAGTGAAGTCCAAGTTGACTTCTGCCTTGGTTTTGCTTTCCACCCCTGAGAAGATTTACCAACTCCCAACAGTAAGACAGACCCAGGCCACCAAGGTCCTCCGAGCCAAGCCAGCAAGGCCTTGACCCAATCCTCATATCTACACAGAACAACTCAAAATACAATGGATTTATTTAATGGTAAAACTGGGAGGGGTTTGCAAGAAGATACAGGAGAGAAAAACACACAGGAGCGATGATTCAGTGAAGCGTTCTTAGATGTAGCACCAAGAGGAGGATCCAAAACGCTGAAGCCTGGTAAGTGTAAGCCAGACATGGCAGTACATTTTTGGTACCCCAGCAGTTCAGAGATAGAAATCAAGGGGATCAGGAATTCCAGGCCAGCCTCAGCTACACAGTAAGTAGGGGGCAACCTGCCTACATGAACTTAAAAACAAACAAACAAACAAGTAAAGGCTGGGGTTGTACATAGTAATAGACAAGAAACCTTATCTCAAACAATGTGGACCTTGAGGACCAACACCTAAGATCCTTTGACTACTGTGTGCTCACATTCGAGCCCATGTATACACACAAACACACACAGAGACCAATAATTGGGATTCATCAAAATTAAGAATTTTCTCCATAAAACCAATCTAAATGATTTGTAAAAACCAATCTACAGATTCAAAGACAAAATCTGCGGACCAAATAACCCAGCAAAAGCCTTGTAGCTGATGTACCCAGAGAGCTGTCAAAGCTACACAACGTTAAATGAAAACCACACGAATGGCCAATGAACCCATGAAAAGAAGTTCAATCTTGATCTCTCCAGCCATGAGGACAACAGGAATGAGACGCAGAGAGGTGGCCCTGCACATCTATTAGAATTTTTACAAAAAGGGGTGATAACATCAAGAGCTGACCAACCCGCCAAGCAGCTGATGCACTTGTAAGGTACGATGACCCTTCCAGGAAAGCGTTGGGAAAGCTCCTTTTGTAACAGTACAATTGTTCAACAACCACACCACTCAACAACACTCCATGGCATTTACCATAGAGGAATTATGAGCTATGTCCACACAAAGGCCTGTACACCATCTCTCTTGCAGATTTATCTGAACTAGTCCCAAATGGGAAATAAGCCAAACGCCCTTCGGTAAGTGACCATGCGTACAAGTACACCCATACCTTAGCATAGTACTCAGCACTTAAAAGGAACCAACTCTTGATCCATGTAACAGTTTAGATGGAATGGAACTCAAATACATCATTCTGAATGAAAACGGCTGATTTTCCAAAGGTTGCCTGTTATATGATTCCATTTATGTGACAGCCTTGCAATAATACAATCCTGGAGATGGAGACTAGACCTATGCTGGGGATTGGGGACGGGATGAGACTCTCAACAAGCTGGCACAAGGCACTTCTCTGTGGTGGGTGGTGAAACACCCCAGCCTCCTCAGATGGGTGGTGTCTGCACAAATCTGCATGTGATAAAGCAGTACAGGACTGTACTGTACGTGTACGAGATAGCAATGTCGATTTCCTGCTTTTGATATCCATTGTAATTATTCTTGTTCTATAAACATGGAACCCTGAGAAAGAGCGGGTTTAGGAGACACAGGACCTCTAAGGCCAGCTTTGCTAAGAATCTGTTATCGTTTCAAACCGAAAACCATTTTCTAAAAGACTCTAAACAAATCAATTTGTGCCTGGTACTAGCAACACAAGAGACTTTCTCATAGAGCCACTATGAGAGAGCCCAGTAATAGGGACCTGTGTCGAGCGTGAACAAGGATAAACTCACACCCACACCCACACACCCATTTCTTCACAGCATCCCTTGAGAAAAACCACTCTAGAGAGTCTAAGAATAATAGAGGGCAACCATCTATCCCAACACAGGGGATCACAGGAAACCCCTCAGCTTCAGAGACTCCCTATCCTTGCCCTCTTGGTGTCCCTTCCCCACCTTTAGGATTGGGTACATAACAGTCACTGTGCAGCCAGTGCCTCTACAGACACAAAGGCTGCCAGGAGGTGGTTACAACCCATGCAAGAGTGGGAAGGGAATAATGAGGAGGGTCAGAGTTCTCTGGCCTTCCCCTACAGACACCGTAACTGATGACATGCTGAGACAAGAGAAGGTGAGGAGAAGCCTGCCCCAATAGCCCAGGCTGGCTCTCCTAGCTTGGAAAAAGAGATAGTTATGTCACAGTCAGGACAGATGAAAGGGACTCCCCACTCTTAGGAATGTAACTTGCTCTCATTTGTTCTGTGGTGGGAGGAGAAAAACTCTGGAGGGCTTGGAACATCATCCCAGAGAGGATCCCAGGATTCTAATACCGGAGAAGCCATCAGTCCTCATCCTTCCTTTCATTACCTTCTGATAAACTTGCCAAGATGGTCTCCTGACAACAAAAACTGCTCTGAGGGGTATAAAAATGCACCCCCTAGAGGCAAGTGGGCAAGCCTTGGTTTGCTCTTCTCTGGTGCAGGGAGTCCATTGGGATTGTTTTCTTGGGGGTGGATTAGATTGTTGCATTGCTGCCCTAGATTTTGGAAACCAAGAAGTGACACTCAGGATGCCTCACCAAGGTTGAGGGGTCAAAGGTCTCAGAAGTTACAGACCAGGCAAGAACAAGGTTCTTTATCTCCATTAGTGCTTCCAGGTCACTCAAACCAAGCCCTGAGGCTGGCCCTTTTTTTCCTTCTTCCTACAGTTCTGCTGGAGTGCCCCTCCACCCCCACTGGGTGTGGCTTTTCTTCAAGTTTGGCTGGTGGGCATCACCAGCAGACCCCTTCTACTATAAGATAACCTCGACTTAGCTCCAAAATGGTGTTTCACTTTAGGGAGCTTCGGATTTATCTGAAGCTGCCAGGAGAAATCAAGAGCAGAGCCTACCTCCTCCCAACCTCCTCCTACCCCAGGATCTCTGAGGGAACCTGTTCTTAATTTGGAGTCCTGGGCCTGTACTAGGCCAATTGACAGTGATCGTTTGAACAGGTTCTGGGATTCCTAAAAATCTTCTTGCAAACCAGACCTCAGGAGGTGTCTCCTGCAGGAAGAGATATAAAAAGTCACCCCAAAGGGCTTAGAATGCTTTCTTCCATGACTCTGGATTCGACTCACAGCACCACAAAACAAACCAGAAGCAAAACACTTCCCAAGGGATAAGGTGTTGGCCCAACCTATATAAAGTACTGGCCTCATAAGCAGAAAGACTATTATCTAGCCTTAGCACCTATGTAAGAGTGTCATTGCCCAAATACAGGGTGGTTTTGATCCTAGTAGTTGGTAGAGACAGGGGAGTCCTAGGGATCAGTGGCTAGCCAGTTGACCAGAATCAGTGAGCTTCGGGCTATTTAAGGCCCTTTCTCAAAGGAGATGGAAGGTGTTCATAAGGCTGATTCTGTAGGTTGTCCTTTGACCTCCACATATCTATGTGTCCACTTGTGTATACATACACACATATACACACACAGACACACACACATACACACACACTTGCTATATAAAAATTCCCCTCACTGCGTGGTAGTGCCTCACGCCTTTAATCCAGCACTTGGGAGGCAGAGGCAGGTGGATTTCTGAGTTAGAGACCAGCCTGGTTTACAGAATGAATTCCAGGACAGCCAAGGCTAAACAGAGAAACCCTGTTTCAGTAATAATAATAATAATAATAATAATAATAATAATAATAACAACAACAACAACAACAACAATAACAATAATAAATTCCTCTAAGAGTTGCAAGGCTCTTTCTTGGAGCCTTGTGAAGAGTGAGGAGGTAGGTGCTGCTCAGCATTGGGGATTTCTGTCTGCTCCTGTCTGTACCCACTCCTGAACGTCTCCCGGACCTGAAGTGCTCTTAACTGATGACTGTGTTGTCGCCACTTACAGAGCCAGCATAGAGAATGCAGTGCTCATGAGGGGCTGGTAGGACAGTGCTTCTGCTCCACAGCTGCTCCTGCCTCTCCCTGCCACCCTTCCTGGTCCACGAAGGCTTGATTTCCTTATCAGTGAGGTTGGTAATACTATCCTCTGCTAGAGCTGTAAAGCAGACGGGATGTGGGTACAAGATCCTCAAAGTCTGTGCCTTCATAGAGCTCAATTACTGTTAGCTATTATTTGTTATTATTATGGACATTATGATAAGGATTATTAGCTGTCGTTGTTAACCAATAACTGCACCATGGAATTAATGGGATGATGGTTTCTTTTCTTTCCCTTCCTTCCTTCCTTCCTTTCTTTCTCTCTCTCTTTCTTCTTTTTTTGAGACCGGTTTCATGTAGCCCAGGCTGCCTCAAGCTTACTCTGTAGCCAGTGATGACCTAAGCTTCTACATCTCCTGCCTTCATCTCCTGAATGCTGAGATTACAAGGCCACCATGGCCAGTTTTTTTCTAATTTTTATTATGAGTTTTTATTTTTATCTATCTTTTAATCATTTCTAAGATTTTTTTACTTAACAATTTTTGCCCAATATATTTTGATCATGTTTTTTTCTCTCCCAACTCCTCCCAGATCTTCTCCACCTCCTTAACCATCCAACTTTATGTTCTTTCTCTTAAAACAACAACAAAACAAAAACAAAAAACAAAAAACATCAAAAATGAAAAGCAAAACAAACAAACAAAAAACCCCCAATAAACCAAAAATGCCCAAGCTAAACAAAGGCCCACAACAAACAAGCAAACAAACATGGGCTTTGTTTTATCTTGGCCAGCTACTCCTGGACATGGGTCTTCCCTGAAGCATGGCTGATATACACAGCGACACTCCATTGAAGAAACCGAATTTTTGCCTTTGCTGGTATGTAGCAATTGCAAATAGCATCTTGGTTAGAGGTGGGACTTACTCTTCCCTCTCAGTACTGGGACCTCCTTCTGGCTTGACCTGTGTAGGCCCATGATGTGGTGTCAATGATGGAGCCCAGGGCTTCACTCGTAAGCTGATCTAGCATTGAAACGGAAGCTCCTGGAATGCACAACCTTGTTTACAGAAGTGAGAAGTGATCTCACTTGGAGCTCACCCTGGGGAGACCCTGTTTTACTCCTACCCTAGGTCATTCTTACTGAGGTGCATGATGGGAACTATTCTTGACACCCACTGTTTCAGAAAAGGACCCCAGAGGGCCAAGAAAGGTGAGCCATGTGTCCTGAGTAACCCAGGAAGTAAGAGGCTAGGCTGGGCTATGGATCTATAGTCTCAGACTTTTCTCCTCCCCTGAATCATGTAGAACATGGGTTTACGGCAACATCCACTCTTGATAGTCCATCCCAGTGACAAAGATCCCAGCAAAATGACAAGCGATTGGGCTGGATGTCCCTTGTCACTTGCCCCATATCACTTGTGTCACATTCCCTGGCTGGGAAGGTGTAAGGCAGTCACCCGACCTGTCATCAAGAGGAGGAAATCTCCATTCAAATAGCAAAGGCCTAGGCATAGATTCACCAGCAAGGAAAGGCTTAGCTAGGATCTCCACTCGGATGTCAGGGTCTCCAGGATGAACCTGGCTAAGGGGGGTTCTCTCCGAACTGCCTGCCATCTGGTGCTTATTATCCACCAAGGAGATGTTTTAACAGACTCAAGAAAACTTCTTGACTGATAAGAGCTCTTTACTCTCTCCTCCGAGGCCAAGTAGCCTGGGTCCAGGTCTCAGGCATAAATCTCAGCATATGAATGTGGTTTTTATCTAATTTTTATTTTATTTTTTTCAACAAAATGGCTGCCACCCACTTATTTTTAGAGGTTAGAGGTACTGAGTCACTCTTGTCACCCTCACCATCAGGAATCCTGGGACAGCCTCCTCTCTTTCCATATTTGGGGAAAATGAGAGAGTCCTCCCCCCCATGCTGCCACAATCCCATCCATTCCTTTGAGACCACCCATCCCTTGGACACACCCTTTCCTTCTAATTAGCAAGTTTTTAAAAAAAATCTCCATAATCCTCCAAGTCCCTCTAAACTGGTAGAACCAAAATAATACATGGTATTCCCATCCAGGTCTGAATAGAGGGGAGGAGATCTGAAGACTGTTTTTAATTACCTCCAATTTTCTGTTAGGAATATTCCAA
>JADRCH010000097.1:6923614-6942986 GCA_019843965.1 Rhynchomys soricoides | reverse complement strand
GAGAGAGAGAGAGAGAGAGAGAGAGAGAGAGAGAGAGAGAGAGAGAGTCGCCCCTCACACGCTGAGCCAGGCCCCACGGATGTGGCACCGGGCACAGAGAAGGGAGCCGGGTGCACCCAGTGCTTTCCCGGACTGGCCTCATCGACGTCTTAGGTTGTGTCACCCACCCTGCCACCCTCCTGCCCCGAACTCTACTCACCTTAATGTTGCTGAAGACCGAGCGGGAGCAACGTTTGGCTGGGACCGAGGAGGTGCCCTGGCGCGCTCCGGGCTTGGACAGGAGCCCCATCGTGACTGATTCTGCAGGACTCCGGTGCTCCAGGCTTCAGCGGCCGTAGCCGGGGAATGGGGAGCGCGACGTGGAGACTGAGCAAGAGAGTGAGCGCCCAGAAGTTTTTGTAAGTGGCGGCGATGATGAAACGCGTTCTCTCTCCTCCCTCTCTTCCTCGGGTGTCAGAGGTGCTGCTAGCCCCCGCCCAACCGCTGCCGCCTCCCCCAGGCAGGTGTCTTGGGCCCTGGAGTCGCGGCTGCGGAAGCCCAGAGGCTCTGGGACTCGACCTGGGCGAGCCCTGGCTGCCTATCAGGTCCTGCTGGCCGGGAGTGGGGGTTGGGGGTAACGTGCGGGAAGGTGGCGGGTCTCCGAGGAAGGGGTGACCGCGGATGGAAGAGACAGGAGGCTGCAGGCCAATAGAGAGACCTAGGAATTTAAGGTGGGCGCGGCACTGGGGAAGGGGTGGAGAGCTAGAGTAGATTCGAGGGGCATGGGGTGGTGGAAGGGAGCGAGGAGTCTCTGTGGCTCTTGGGGCTGTCCAGAGCTGGGTTCTGCGTGTCTGCACTCGCTCCGCAAACCTGGGCCCTCGGTTCCGGTGATGGCTCTGAGACTAGCCGCCCAAGCTCTGTTTGTGCCGAGGACTGATTTATATTTAAACTGCTCTTTGCGCTGTAGAGGAGGGTGGGAAGGCGTAACAAGGTGGAGAGGTGGGGGCCGCCCCAGGGCTGGGCTCCAACTCACTGGAACGGAGCCAAGGTAAACTGCAGGCGCTGTCGAGTGTCAGCGGGTCTGGCCTGAAGTGCTGGGGGTTGGAACAAAAGGAAGCGCTGGTCTGACACGGGATTGCCCCCGCACTGACCTCCTCTGCAAGGCTGGAGTGAGCAAGATATTTTTTCCTCTCCTGGACTCGGACCTTAGAGAAAGGTGAGCCTTTCTCAGAAAAAGCCCAAAAAAGATCCAGAAAATGTCTTGAGGCAGTTCGGAGGAGGCATCCTTCCAGCTTCCTACTCTATTGTCTTCTTAGGCAGAACCACCTCTTCCAGCCCAGCCCAGGAAAAGACGCCAGGACACCGGCTGGGTGAAGGATGGAGCCCACTGCTTCCTTATTTCTGGGAGGCCGCTGTTTTTCCAATTCTGGTCTGGCTTGACCGTCTGGGGACTTCTTCCTAGCACTGGCAAGCAGAGGCCAAGGACTCTGGACATAGCAACAATCCAGAGGTTGCTGGGCAGTGGACAACTTCTGGTTGCTTTGTTCACCTGCAGAGAGAAGTACATACATCCAGACCCACAGCAAGCTTGACCACCGTGGGACACAGGTAGTTAGAGGTGACAGTGTACACTGGGCACAGAAGGCCCCGTCCATGGTAGGTTGTGCCTGATGCCCTGAAGATTTCTTGTACCACCAGTGCTGGATCTAAGTGAGAGAGAGATTGCTTTGATGATCTGGACTTTACAGGCAAGGATGCCAGTGGGATCAATTAGAGGGACTAAAGCCACACAGCAAGGAAGTAATAGAACTAGACCCAGAACTCAGCATTGCCTGATGCCAAAGCCCAGCCATGAAGCCCTCTTGTGTAGAATGAAGGAGAGGTGGGGGTCAACAGACAGCCCCGAGTGTTTCTCAGATATCTTCCATCGTGTTTTTGAAACGGACACTCACTGGCCTGGTGTTGACCTGGGGCTGGCCAGCAAGCCCCAGGGATCCACCTGTCTCTGCCTCCCCAGGCCTGTGATTATAAGTGCTCACCACCAAAAATGTTCTCTTTGATTACATGGGATTGAACTCTGGTCCTCCTGCTTACACGGCAGGCCCACTACTGACCGCTATCTCTCTAGCCTCAGGCACTTTTAAAGCTATCTAGTACAGCAATCTCATTTCTCCTTGGGGCCTTGGTGTTTAGAATTTCTTCCTCCACAGGTGGCCTTCCCATGTGGCTCTTCTAGTAGACTCCCAGGGAGAATCCACCTCTCCTGTGTGTATGCTGTACTGTTCCTTTAATTTTGCCCTCTGCCTGGTATCAAGGCCAGTGTGTCACCTCCAAAGGAAATGTTTATTCAGAAATGCTATCAGGAGAGGTCTGCTAAATGCAGTGGAATCGGACAGCAATGACTTCAGTGAGACTTACTTGTCTGTGTATGAACTGATGACATGAATACTCCATGGTGTGGTTAAGGGGAAGGTTTTATTGTAGATGTGAAGGAAAGAACAGACAGAGGCATCCGGAAGGGTCTAGAGCAAAGAGAGAAAGTAGTAGACTGAATACTGCCAGCAGCCCAGACCTGGCCATGAGAGAAGCAGAGGCAGAGCAGAGAGACAGAGAAACCTAGAGAGGGGGAGAGGGGGGAGGGGGGAAGACAAAGCGAGTGAGATGGGGAGTCAAAAACGAGGGAGCGTAGTTGAGACTGCTGGGTTACAATGGGAATGAGTAGCTAGCGTTTGTCTAACCACCAGGATGTAGGGAAATGGGTTCCCTTTGGACACAACAGTCTGTTGTAAGAGGATGGCTGGCAGATAGTCAGAGGGTCATGACCTGACACCCTCAGGGTTCCCTGTGTGGCTCCCATGACTAGGGCTAGCTCATGGTCACAAGATGGCTGCTCCTCCTCCAGCCTCCTCTCTTTATTTCAGGAAAGAAGTGGAAGACAGGAAACAGGAAAGGGCCAGGCTCACAGTAGAGAAGGAACTTCTCACACACAGACTTTGCCTTAAATCTTGTTGGCTGGACCACAAAGTAACCCCTCCTCCCCTTACAAAGGACACTAAGAAATAAGCTTTACACAAATGCTGCCCTCTGGGGTAAAACTGAAGCTCTGTTAGGGAAAAGAAGCCAAAGGATGTTATATCAACACCGAGTGTCTCCCCGTGGAGCTAGCTGTGTCCTCAAAAGAGCATCACCAGGATCTCTCTTCCGGACTTTCCATCCCTTGGTTTCAAGAAACATTTTCTAGTGTTAAAAACACAGGAGCCCAGCCCCAGCACACAGTGGCAGGCCCTGGTCGCTATGCCATTCTGTCTCTGTGGGGAGATTAGAGAGAATGCTTTGGCCGTGTTACTGAGTGACTGCACAGAGGAGCCACGAACATGCAGGAGAGGGGCCCCAATGCACACAGGACATCACACACAGACTATCTGGGGGCTATTGGGGGGCTATCTGAAGAGGTAACTGTCAAGTGACACCCTAAGAATAAAGATGGTGAAGAAGGATAGAGAAAAGGAGGGTACATCTGCTCCCCTGGGTCATTCTGGCTGGAGTACAAAACCGGGGACAGCAGGAACACATGAGGCTGGGGGGCGGGGGGGACTGGAAAACCAAGTGGCATGCTAAGAATGGAGGCCTTATCCCTAGAGCTAGAGCACAGCCATTCAAGACTTCTGAGTAGCAGAGGCTCTGCGCTGATCTGCATTTCCCATGAGCTTCTGTGGCAGCCAGATGAGAGCGGAAGGGGGCAAGATACAGAAAAAGTTCCGGGTGCAGAGATGCAAGCTTGCAAGAGGTAGGGAGAAAAAATTCAGGAAATACTGCAGGGAGACAGCACTCACGTGCTAGTGGTACATATGTCAGTGAGGAGTCCCACCACTCAGCTTGTGCACACAGCTTTTGTCATGTTCATCCCCAGCAGAGGGGGCCCAGAAGGACTAGCAGGCACGGGGGAAAGTCAGTGGTGTCCTAAGGATTTACTTTGGGTTCACCCAGTTTGTACTACATACAGGTAAAGATGGGCAGCTGGATTCTAAATATTTGTCCTAATGCCCACAGATGATTGTTGTTCTCATCTCTCAGCAAATAAAACTTATCTGTACAACAGATGGACACCTCAGAAAACTACCACTGGTCAAAGTACAGAGAGCAAGTGATCATGGGTGTTAAGCCCCAGGTGATACATCTGCAATGCAACTCTTGCACTGAAGACTCATGGAACATTCCGGAAGATATGGCGGAGCACTTGATTCTGAGAGCCAGAGGACCAGGAAATCTGCTGTGAGACTGTCTCCTAGAAACAAAAGGGAAGCTTCACTCTTGATACCCATCAATATGGGTATCTAAACAAGATCTACATAAGGATGACAGCAAGCAGACATGCTAACACACAGAGAGGAAATCTCACAGGGCCCCACCCATAGGCAAAGATTTATAGGCAGCTGAGGAATGCAGAGAGTGGGAGAAATAGTCTTCTCCAAGGAGGTAGCCAATGCCAAGTGGTCAGCTTTGAAATCATATACACCAAATGGACTGAGCAGGTTGGGTTTATATTTATATATTTACACAGTGTGTGTGTGTGTGTGTGTGTGTGTGTGTGTGTGTGTGTGAAACAACAAAGGAAAAGAGGCCATGAGTTTGAGAGGGAGCAGAGGAAGAGATGGAGGGGAAAGTGATATTATATATTTTTTTTAATTAAAATAAATTCTTTTTAAAGTGGACAGCTGGTAGGTGGCTATGCTGACTCAATGCCCAGCATAGACACGGTAGTCAAGGAAAGAGTGGGTGGAGGTGATGCTAACCCTCCAGGAAGGATGAAATCTCCCAGTGAGAGTGTAAAAAGAGCATCCAAAAGGGACTGCAGAAACATCAGCTCAAGAGATAGACCAGAGCAGAGGGAGAAAAGCCAGGGGAGAGAGGAGTGGGTAGAGACCAGAGGTCATGTTCAAAGAGGAAGACTGAAGACTGTCCACGCTGTGAACAAGGTATATGACCCTCATGAGGGGCAGCTACTGAGCTGGCCGGGTCCTGCACTGAGGACCCAAGCAAGGCTGTTTGCAGTGGATGATATGGTTGAAGGCCAAATTCTATGGGTCCAGGAGAACCCATAAAGGAGAAAGTGTAAACCCACAGTGTTCCTGATATTTTTAGTCACCGGTCACAACTGGGTCAAATAGTGTGATGGCTAAAGGTACAAGTCTTTCTTTCTATTTGTTCTTTCGTATACACACACACAGACACACACACACTTACTTTGGTCACATCTCCTCACCCCTCCTTATCTTCTCTTCCCTCCCCCCTCACACTAAACCCCTTCTTGTTCCCAGCAACCCCCCTCCTACTTTCATATCTTTCTCTCTGCTGTTGCTATTTTGTTTTATTTTATGTGTCCCACTGCATTTAATTAGGGCTGCCTGCGCGAGCATGGGTGGGGAGTTATTTACTTGAGCAAGAACAACCTACCAGTGGCTAGACCACTGAGGTATGTGACTCTCTCTCTCTGCCTCAGCAACCTTTAATTGCCTATGGTTCCTCAGGGAGGGGTGGGGCCTTGTGAGCCCCTCCCTTGTCCATGACAGAATGTTGATGGACCCAGTCTTGTGCAGGTCACTACAGCTGAGAGTTCATGATGCAAAAGCCATGTCCTGTCCAGAAGACAGCATTTTATGCCACTCCTTCTCACCCTCGGGCTGTTCTATTTAGTGCTTAGTACTCAATGGTTACTTCTCAGCACTTTGGCCCTTTGAGTCTCTACACTCACTGCAAACGCGTCCCTGACCAAGGCTGAGAACAGTACTGATGTACGGTAGAAACAGATATTTAGAGAGCAGCTTGACACAATGTCCGTCTAGCAAAACAACAGTAGCAGGTCCCCCTCTAGGGCCTGACTCCCCAGCTATGGGGTTTTGACTAGGTTTACAGTTACCTGATTTGGATTCCTCCTGTGAAGCAGATCTACAGGCCAATAAGAAAGTAGTTGGTTACCCCCACCGTAGTCACACCACTACTGCTTGACGGTGTAACTCTCAGGGTTCACAGCAAGAACATTGATGGCATTCCTCCTCCAGTGCCTTGATAGCACTTAGAACCTTTTAGCACTCTGGGGACCAGCTGGCAGTAAGACACTCCCAGTTCAAGTTCAGATTGATTTCTCTATGTCCTGCAACTAAAGTGTATGATACCTTCAGCAATATGGTCTTTATCAACTAGTTCTAGTGGGCAGTCAAGAGCAATGGCAGTAGCCTGGATTGTTTTGAGGACCCTTGGGTCCTTCCTGGCCAGCCATTCATGAGGAGATATCCTACACAATTTTATATCTTTATTTAACACATACTTCCAACAAAGGTAAATTCATTGAACAATCTAACAATCCAATGAACAATGAACAATTGAACAATTCTAAACAATCCAATGAAAGATAATGCTTTTATTAGATCTGGTTTACATTTGCAGAAACTGGGTTAAGAGGACTAGAGAGATGGTTCAGGGATTAAGCATGAGTACAGCTTTTGCAGAGGACTGGAGTTCAGTTTCCAGCAACCATGTCAGATGACTCACAACTACAGCGTGGGGGATCTGGCACCCTCTTCTGGCCGCCATGAGCAACTGCACTCACATGCACATACTCTCACACACATACACATAACGAACAACAAAGTTTTAAGAAAAACTAAGGCACAGAGAGGTACAATAACTTGGTCAGCCACAGAGCTCTTTTTTTTTCTTCCGAGACAGGGTTTCTCTGTGTAGCCCTGGCTGTCCTAGAACTCACTCTGTAGACCAGGCTGGCCTCAAACTCAGAAATCTGCCTGCCTCTGCCTCCCGAGTGCTGGGATTAAAGGCGTGCGCCACCACTGCCCGGCTCACAGAGCTCTTAAGTAGCAGAGCCCAGATATAAACATGGAAGACAGGTATAGAGTCTAAGCACATGGGGGCTGTTGTACACAGTCTGAGAGCCACAGTTGTAAGCTAACCAAGTCCAGAGCCCATGGAGGGATGCATCATCCATCTCTGCCCCTTAGAAAGCCTTCCTTTCTCCTGAAAAATACAAACCCTGTTTCCACTAACACAACCAGCCTGGTAAGTTCTCCTTAAACAAAAGCCCAAGAAAAGTTGTGGTTGCTGATGGGCCCTGTTGGCCCAGGTACAAGACCACTGTTTTGCTCTTCCTAGTCCTGCAATTCTTGCCTTCCAGCATGGGTGTCCTCAGAGGCTTCCTACCTGCCATTGTCTCTCCCTCTCAGCCTTTTTCTCCCTCTCAGCTCTCAGACACACTCCAACCCTCGCCCCCAAGAAAATCCAATGTGCAAGTGGGGGTGTATTACAGCACCAGAGTTTCATACCTCCCGATGCTCTCCATTTTCCCTGGGATGTGCCAGGGCCTGGCACACACACCCAAGATAGTTTCAATGGTCATTCATGATGACTTTTCCAGGATCTGGCTCTGTCGTGCTAGCTCCCCGTCTTAACCAGTGCAGGTCATTTGGTAAAGAAAGGAGAAACTCCCACAGATCTCCCATGGCATAATCTCCCTCCAAGTTCATGTGGAGAGCTTGAGAGTCTCTGCACCAGCCTCAAATTCCATTCTTCTCCAGGTATCCTAGGGTGAGTCTTACCTGCAGTATGTACACAGACGGACAGACTTCCTCAGCAGCCTCTTCCTTGGAGAAGGGGGTCAAGCCTGCCCTATCTACATGCCACCCATTCTTGATGAGGTCATAGCCCCAGCCCATGCTAAGGCAGGCTCACTGTCACTCCTGTGAGCAGACGGGTCCACTCTGCAGGCACACATTCAGTAAGTTTTAGTGCTCTCTCAGTCCTCCACAGGGTGACCTGAAGACCCATGGGTCTTGCTCTCTTTAGGCTGCCGAGTGGATAGAGAGTCACAGCTGGTTTCTGCCATGGTACTTTTTTCTAACGTGCTGGCTGATCTGTATCTGATAGTCTTCAAATTTGCTGTGTTTTAACTCTGCTGTGAAGGTTGTATTTTTGTTGTATTCCCATCATTCCACATTTTGCTGAATTCTCTACTTTTCCTAATTCTTTCCCAATACAATTGTTACCTAAAGCTAGCAACAACAGCTTGCAGTGTATTGATCATCTTTACTGTGTACATTGTTATACATGGCGGGCTTTTCTTCCCAATCTTATGAATAGCTGTGTCAGCAAATAGGAGTTATTCAACTATCTGTTGGGTTTGAATGATGGAATTTTCTTTAATGTGCTTTTTTCCCCCTCAAGTCCTTTGCCTTAAGACTGAAGACCAGCAGTGACTTGCTAAGTTCAGTGGGTGTGAACTCACCTGGGGATCTTTTTCTCTACTTAAGGTCACCTCCCCTGTTGCATTTCCATCACTTAGGTCCCTTCTTCCTAGCGGTGACATCTTTCTGGCCTCCACAGTGCAAGACCAGCATTCCAGGGTGGGGTAGGGTGGGGTGTGACCTGACTAAGCCACCTGTGGAAGACCTCCCAGGGAGTTCTCAGGTCTTCCTTGTCCCCAACATTCCATAGCTCTGCAGCTCAAGGTCACACATTTCTCTTGAAGCTGGCCAACAGTGCCATAGGTGAAGCTGCTTTGGTCCAGTTTTAAAGAAGGACTCTGAGCCCCTGGACCTCACATAGTTGGATCACTCACCTGCACACCCAAAGTGCTGGGCTTTGTGATCCAAAAGGGAGCTACCTTCTTGGCTCCATCCTGTGTGTCCTCAGGCAAGTCACTTAACTTCCTTCTGTGGCTGGACTCACAGGTAACTATTGTTGGAGCTGTGGCTTTCTTCTAAGTTCAGCAGGTGCTGTTCTCTTGCTCCCTCCCTGAATGTAGCCATCTTGTTTTGTTTGTTGATCTTTGCCTTGCCTGGGCCCAAGTCCTCTCCACAGTGGGCAAAGCCTTCTTCCACACCCATGATGCCTATAGTTCCAAGCTCATGTGCTCTCCACAGCTGGTATAATCTCCCTTCAAGTTCATGTGGAGAGCTTGAGAGTCTCTGCACCAGCCTCAAATTCCATTCTTCCCCAGGGATCCTAGGGTGAGTCTTACCTGCAGTATGTACACAGACAGACAGAGACAGACACCCAGAGCACTCCGTGACATCAGGCTTCCTCAGTTCTCTCAGAACACCTGCCTTCCCCTCCTGTTCTTGTGTCTTTGTATTTTATCCACCACAGAGTCAGCCCTGGAAGTCCTCATGAGGAGGTCTGAGGATCCTTGCCTACTTCCTGGGTTTCTCACAAACACCTAGATCAGCACGTGACCTCTCTGCAGCAGATGTCCTGCCTGTGCCATGTACCCTATACCCTGGCTCTGGATCTAGGTGGGCTCCTCTCTCCTCAGACCTTTGTTCCTCAGTCTTTCCTCAGCATCCACAGTCTCTTCCCCCTTTATTTGTGGTGTCCTCCATACCTGGAAGGGTCTTGGGCTCCTCATCCCACCTTCCCCTCCTTTAGCACCCTTGCCATGGTCCTAACCCTTTAGTGTCCAGCCCTGATTCTCACCTCTGAAGGGATTGGTGCCCTGCTTTGCCATTGATACAGCCTCCCTGCCTTGCTTGGATTGACTTCCTACCGGGTGGCTTGTGAGACTTTGGGGCAGGGACCAAGTGCAAATACAAGAGCAGAAAGCAGGATGCCACTGTAGAACACCCAGCTGGGTAGATCCAGTGAGCACCCACCTCTCCTAGCCTCTCAAGCACAAAGGCTGATGGGTGACATACTTCCTGCACATCTTTGTTCCCTGCCAAACACAGATAGGGTCCTGGGTGTTGGGACTGGACAGGGGTTTCCAGCCCCACCTCAGAGTTCCAACCTCTTCCTGTTCCAGGACACTTCAACTGGGCCTAGGACTGTATATAATACACCTTGGACCATATCTGTGAAGGGATGAGTCACCTGATGAAGTCACTGAAGGCTAGCCTCCTCCCAGTTCATGGTCACAGGGACTGAGGGTGTGGTTCTTTTCATTGGGCATTTGAGAGAAATGCTTACTTTATTAGCATAGAGCTGGCAGAGGAAGAGAGTGGCCAGGGAGGATTCAGAGCATATCACAAAGGATTGTGACTATCAAACCCACAGGGGATGCTGAGTTTCCTGCTCTGAGAACTTCCTTCTAGCCACAGTGGAGTTGGTACTCAGTGAAGTACATGGCTGCTCTTTGCCCCTCCCCAAGTCTGCCTTTCTTTTGAAGAAAGCACCTCCTGACCCTTCTGGGGACCACCACCCTCAACCACTCACAGGTTAAGAGGAAAGTGAGTGGATGCCCATTGAGGCAGGAGGCTGTAGGCCAGGCCTAGTACCTGGGCCTCTGCTGGAGCAGTCAGGCCAATATGTTTGTCTTGGGGATACCAGCATGGGGATACTGTCCTCGGCATGAAGGTCTGGGGAGTACTGGAAAGGTCCCTAGGAAGGGTGACGAGAAAGGTAGGCAGGTGGGACCACAATGACTGCAGCCTATGGCCACATCTTTCAGGTTCTATGTCACTCTTGGGTCACTGCATCTGGACTTTGTAATTCTGTGAGCTGATAAATTCTCTTTATGGTTTAAGTTTTGTTGCGCTGCATTTCCTGTTGCTGACTTCTGAAGGTTCTGGTGAATCCAATAAACCAAGATTTGGGCTGAGCTGGTAGCTCACTTGCCTGGCAGTTACTCCATGAGGCAGGTTGTGCATCCTATTGCAAAGAAGACTAGAGGCCAAGGGCTGACTAGTCCCATGCAGAGGTCAGTGTGACTTGGCTCTCAGGTCTTCTGAGTACAGCCATTGTCTCTCTGGTCTCACACACTATAGAGTCACTAGACTCTGCTGGGCTCAAGCACTCACGGTTGAGCAATTGAAGGGCAAAGGCAAGACTTCTCAGCCCCTGGTGAAGAGTGGATCCGAAGTGTTCAGAGACACAGCTCCATGGGCTATCTGTGGGACTAAAAGTTATCACAAAAATTTATAATAACAAAGAAAACATCTATATCATGACATCAAATAAAAAGGCCAATTTGGGTGGGCAAGATGGCTCATTGTGTAAAGATGTTAGCCACCAAGCTTGAGGACCCAAGTTTAATCCCTGGGAACTAAATGATAGAAGGAGGGAACAACTTCCCCAAGTTAACCCCATACACACCAACACACATGCACACACACACACATACACACACTTAATAAAAATGAATAAATGTGATTTAAATTTTTAAAATTATATTTTCTGATGGCTGGAGAGATGGCTCAGCAGTTAACAGCACTGGCTGCTCTTCCCAAGGTCCTGAGTTCAATTCCCAGCAACCATATGGTGGCTCACAACCATCTGTAATGGGATCTGATGACCTCTTGTGGTGTGTCTGAAGACAGCTACAGTGTACTCATATAAATAAAATAAATACATCTTTTTAAAAAAAACCACCTTTCTTGTTAAAAAAAATTATATTTTCCATATATAATATGTGTCATTTGTGATTTCAAAATGCGGTTTCAGGAGGACACAGCAGTGTGTGTGTCTGTAATCCCAGAACTGATGAGAAGGGGACAGGCAGCTCTGGGGCTCGCTGGCCCACCAGCCTAGCTGAATTAGTGAGCTCCAGTTTCAGCAAGAGAACCTATCTCAAAAACTAATGTGGAGAAGTGATTGAAGAAGACTCCCAGCACTGACCTCTGGTCTTCACACATCCATGTGCACATGAATACAGATATACACCTACCACACACGCACTATTTATAAAAATTATAATTGCATTCAGTGCACATGTGCTCTTGTATAATTTCATTTTTCTATATCTTTTGAATTTTAGAAGTATTGTTTTATAATAAAACAAACATAATAGGCTTTGTTAAAGAGAATGGGAAGAGGAGGAGATGGGGGAGGGGGAGGAGAAAGAAGAGGAGGAAAAGGAGAAGGAGGAAGAGGAAGAGGAGGAAGAAGAGGAGGAAGTAATCCCCTGAACATGCAGCCGTTTCTATACACAGTTTTGGAATGGAAATCATCACCGGGAATCCCCTATGCAGGTGAGGTCAAGGAGGACACGCTAGGTCCTGTCCTGCCTCTCTCTCCCCTTTGTGGTTTCAGAGGAGTTACCACTCCTCTCTGTTGCTTCCTTACATTATGGGAAGTTACACAGCTAGTCTCCAAGCTAATGTTCCAGCTGCCATGACTGTCAAAACTCACATTTATCCTCTGCCATCCTAGGGGAGCCCACCTCTTACAGCATGAGCTAAAGAGCCATGTGTGCTGCTGCTCCTGCTAGCTCCCAGTGAGCACAAGTCCTGTTTCCTAATCCTGCCTCCATAGCTACTTTGTTGTGTATTACCTTAAAAACAAGCTGTCGAGAAGCCATGGGCCTCGTGTCCTTTCTCAGGAGAGAACACTGAGGCTGGAAGAAGCTGACAATGGGATCTGCCTCACTGGGCCAATTGGAGGCAGGGTTGGAACTCAAGCTGCAATCTGGCCTATTCCAAAGTCCAAGCCACTGGACACACTGACATTACCTCTCTTCTAGAACATTCCTGGATGACATGTTTATTTGTTCCTTGCACAAATATTTGCTGAGCACCAGTTATGTACATAACACAATTCTTGTTTGCCCAGGAGGAACTCTGAAATACCAGCCCATCCTTGCATCTCAGAACAGACAAAGGGAAACGCATGTACCCTGCTGGAGACATGGGACCATCTCATAGGCGGTGTGCAGGATATATCATAGTTTTTATTTTTAGCCTGGAAGGGGCTATAATGTCATAATGGTCTATTTATATGTCTCATTTATAACAACACAACATATTGTCATAGTAACTGTACATGAAACATGTCTGATAAATCTCAGACCCTTTCTCATCCCATGAGCTCAGCTCCCACCTGCTGCTAAATGACTCACAGACAACTGCCAGACCTTATACCCTGTGATGGTTAATATTGATGGCTGACTTGACAGAATGTAGAATTTTGCCTAGGAGGCAAAGCTCCAGGCACACCTGGGAGGAATTATCTAGACTAGCTCAGCTTCTGGGTGGAATTCTGTGAGAAATTATATTGACTGGATGGATTCATTGAGATGCTACCTAGGAAAGTACCAGTCTCTGGGCTGGCATTCTGGACTGCAAATATAGACAAAGCAAGCTGAACATTGGCATTCGCTGCTGTTTCCTGGCTGTGGATGCAATGTGACCAGCTGCCTTGTGCTCCTGCCATGGTAGCTTCCCTATCACCAGACACTGTAAATGTGTAAATGAGTGAACCAAACAAACAAATAACCAACCAACTAAAACCCAGAAGCCTTTCTTCCTTAAGTTGCTTTTGAGCAGCACCATCCTGGCCCAGTGAGTCCCCTTCTGATGTGTTCTCAGAAGATTAATAGTGCCTCAGACTTTGCACAGCACCTGTATCTCTTCTCATCTATTTAGGAAGATGTACCATTCTACGACCTCACAAAAAGGAAGGGAGAGACAACACTCACATAACTTTAAGCTGCTTTTTTCGGGCATTTTGTCCCAGAATAGGAATAGTAATGAACTGACCAGGGATCTCTTGACCTGGACTACTCGTGGGACTTTTATTACAACTTGTTGTAACTGCTCCATTTTACTGTCACTGTGGTTAGTCGCCTGCAGCTGATTTAGGAGTTAAACTTTATCGTGGCTCTGTATGTTTATGTACAGTGTACCTGTAGAGCCAGATACTGTCCGCCACTTCAGGGATCGGTCTAGAAGGGGTCTTAGAGGTCACCCCAGCAGATAAGGGGGCTTCTGGGCCAGTGACGATGATGGAACTGAACAAATGGCAAGTGTACAAGTGACATTCCAAGACTGCCATTCCTCAAGAGAATTTCAGACGCAGAGGAGGTGGTCCATTCTGACCTCCCCCCCGCCCCCTCCCACCTTTGGACTCCTGTTACTTCTAATCACACCCCTTTTCTGGCTTCTTCAAACTCAGTAGTCCCTGGAAGTCCTGCCTCGGATAACTGCAAGTCCACACTTCTCTACTCCATGTGAACATCCATGCGCTTCTCTGTGAATCTTAGTCTTTATAAAGAAGCATCACTACAAGGCAGGAGGAGTCACACTCTTGATGATGAGAGTAGACACCTGTCCACCCCACCCTAGCCCAAATGCTTCTCTCTTTTTAAGTGTCTGATGACCTAAAATCAATTAGATGCAGCCGTTCCAAAGGCAATACCTTGTAGATAACATGAGGTCTGTCTCCCTTAGCAGGCCTAACTTTGACTTATGATGAGAACCCAGCTCCTTCCTTCTCTGACCTTGGTATAGCTTTCTGAGATCTCCTTGCCCCTGTTCCTGAGAAGAAGAGACATGAGTCCTAGAGAAGATGGCCCCTTAGGTCTCTAGTACACCCAGGTGATGGTCATCTCTCCCCCACTGCCTTCCACACACCATAGCTCTGCAATGAAAATTATGAGGAAAAAAGTCTTGAGAGCAGCATCTGGGCCCCAGGAGCATCACACTGTCAGCCTCTGGCTACCTGAGGTCTACTCTTCAGTAGTGCTTGCGTGGCGTGGCCCAGGTGGCTGTGGACCCCACAATGTGAGGCAGCACATAGAGAGCAGTGGCTTCCATGTTTGAGTGTGCACCACGAGCTCCTAGAGATTATCCAATCATAGGTCTCTGGACCCTGCCTGGAGCCTCTAACTCAGGAGGTCTGAGGTGGAGTCCATGCATCTCTAACAAGTTAGCAGATGTTGCTGTGGTTGCTGCAGGCTCAACAAGCACACTGGAGCATCCCAATTTTAGAGGAAAGCACGTTATTTTGAGTACTGTCAATGAGTACTGCAGGGTCCTGCACAAGAGGACTAGTAGCTGCCTAGGTTGGAGGGACAGTTCATTTTCTGTGTTAGCTTAACTGACAAAGCAAGTCCCTTGTTAGTGATTTGTTTCAGTGACTAGATTCACACATGCCTCATTTCTCAATAGACTCTTGCTCACTCTTGCTGTGACTCAAGAGCAGAGAACAGGCATGAGTCATGTGCAAGGTATACCTGAGTGATGGTGACTGTTCCTACTCCGTAGTTAGAGTCCTCACATGATGCATTTTAAAAAGAAAAGGTGTGTGCGTGTTTGTGTGTGTGCCTGTATGTGTTTGTGTGTTTGTGTGTGTGTATGCATGTGTGTCTATGTTTGTGTGTGTATGTGTCTGTATGTGCATGTGTGTCTGTGTCTGTGTTTGTATGTGTATGTGACTGTGTGTGTGTGTCTGTGTGGGTCTGTGTGTGCTTGTGTGTATATGTGTGTCTGTGTTTGTGTGTGTATGCCTGTGCATGTGTCCGTGTATGCCTGAGTATGTCTGTGCATGTCTGTGCATGTATGTGTGTGTGTGTGTACAACTTGTTGCTTCTCCCTTTCACAAAGTAGTTAGTTGGCAGCAGATGCCCTTACCCACTGAGCCATCTCCCTGGCTCCTCATGTTGCAGTTTTCTAGGCTGCATCCTTGTGTGTTTAAGGAGGACACAAAGCCACACTTCCAGAGGCCCTCAGTGTTATACATTGCACTCAGCTTAGGCTCTCACTTTCCTCTAGCACCCCTGAGTCTCCTCTGCCCTGCCCCCAAATACTGTGCTGAGGCCTAGAAAGACCATCCACCCTGAAAGATGCCAGTCCCAGAGAGGAAATGGATAAAGGCATTTGCTGATGTAGTTACCCAGGGCTAGCCTCAGAACAGAGGTCAGCAGAGCTCCCCAAGGGCACAGCCTCAGAGCCACCGGCTCATTTCTCTTTGTTGTTGGCTGCACACGGCTTTACCTCAAGAGCTGTGTCAAATGCCTGCCCTGTTTTCCACAGCCTGGGGCTGATCCTATCTGCACAGGAAGAAGGCGGCTGATTCCCAAAGGACTGAAGGAAGGCACAGGGACTCACATTTTATGAAGTGCGGGGGCAGGGATTAGGTTTCCCTGGAGGAAGCCTAAAAGTATTTGCTATTTTCTTTGGTGAATACTATAATTAAATGGTCTTTGCTTTCTTCCAGAGATCCAGAACTGATTTAATTATTCAAAACAGCCATACTTTAGTGCCTAGGGCCGCAGGGTCATCATCACCTGGCTGGCTGAAGGTGAACTATAAATAATTTCAGGGCAAATAAATGAGCATGCTCATTCCTGGGCAGTTTGACCATTCCAGCAGATCCAAGGTGATCCTGGCTGCTCTCATCTCAGTGGGATTTTTTTCTGCTTCTTTTCACCCTTCCCTTTCATAAGGGACCAAAATGGACATAAAACAGATTTTCTTCTATCCTGCAGCCTGGCTGCCAGGGAACAAAGAATGGGTCACTTGGAGTCAGTAGACAGTGTCACTCAGCAATACGTAAATTAAAATTCCTCCACTGTGGGCCTCAGAACTATCTGGAATGGAACCAAGCTTCCCCACTGATGCCTCTGAATGGCCCCCAGTGAGATGCTTCTCTCTGCACTTAGGCTCAGGAAGCTGCAGGGAATGCCTGTGTGTATTCCCACCTGTCACTGTGAATTTCTCAGTCAAAAAGTGCTACTCCTTATTCCCCAGGCTTCAGAGGTATGAAGGATTGAAGGAGTCGATAAAAAGGGATGCATATGTTTTTCCAGGGTTAGTTTGGCCATCAGTATGAACGAATCAAGCTCCTTGCGTGGGGAAGAGCCAGTCAGAGCTCTTATTCTAGAGGTTTTCTGTGTTAGACCAAAGAGGTACCATGCAAGCCCAACATGATATCTCTCTCTCTCTCTCTCTCTCTCTCTCTCTCTCTCTCTCTCTGAACAGAGCACTTGGTTGGACGTTCTAAAAGGGGAATGCAGCTACTCATATACCCTTGACTAGTACCCTTGACCAGAGACCAATCTTCCTTTCTTCAGAGAAGGCCATATTCTTCAACCAAGCACATAGCTTCAGGATGGACACATGTGGAACAGTGTGGGAGGAAAGCAACACCCACCTAGCCACTCAGGTCCGTCAAACCCACCCTGTCAATCAATGGGGTGACAGATATGGCAGCCAGATTGCCCCTGGTATCCCACAGACTAGGAGATGCAGCCAACTTCCTCAAAACATCTAAGAGATATGGCAGAGCAGCATGGTCTGCAGTTCACTCTACAGTATGTCATGATGTAAAGCATGGGCAAGCTGGGGTGGGGACCATACCTTTCTAGTTTGCCTCAACTTATCATCCTCTACAGAAGCACCAACGTCTATAGATCTAAACTCACATCAAGTGGTACAATGGAACGAATGGCTTTCTTTGAGACATATTACTTCCACGGCTTCTAAGCATGGAAGATTTCTCATATATAGCTGTGGCTAATGACTGCTGTTGCTCAAGTCCAGCTAGCAGGGATGATGGTTGGACTGTGTGATCCAACGTTGCAGCCCAAGTTGCCTATGTATGATAAGAGTCCCAAATGCCCCAGAGACATTGAAGACAGTGAACTGGTGTGCACTCACCAAATCCCCCAAGGTAGTGTCTGTCCACTGCCTTCCCTCCTGGACCCTTTGCCAATCCAAGTTAAAGACACTAAAACTATTCCATCTCCCACAGGATCTCTCAACAGTGGACCTAGCTCAAGGAAAACCTCGACAAGAAGAAATAGAAAGCTCCCAGCAGGTTTCTGCATTAACCTGTCTGTGGTTTCAACAAAGCCTGATATTGAAAGGCATCTGGCTGGCAAGGCTCTCAAAGCTGTGGAAAGGACAGCTCTCAGCAATGCTCTGTGCCAATCAGTCCTCGAGCCCCTCACAGGTCTAACCCCGGTGTCAGCATGTCTCTAAAATACTGTGTGTGTAGGGAAACAAAGCAGAGCTTGCTACAGCTGTGGAACTTGGAAGCGACATATGTGCCAAAGCCTTTCACAAGTACATGAGTAAACAAGTCAGCCCAAAATGTCATGTTTTACAGGATGGGTGAGCAACATCAACCTAAACTCTCAAATATCACACACTGTCAGTGAGTACTGATCTGGCTACCTATCTTCATTGATGCCATTAGTGAGATTAGAAGCATTACTGAAGACGAAGTAGGAAGTAGTCTTTGTAATTTAACTCACAGATAAGCGTTATTCTGAATGGTGCTGAGCCAAAGCCCACCTCTGGCCTTACGTGGAAGCTATACCAGCTATGTTCACAGGGTTCGCCCGTGCTCAGACACAATGTTACTAGGTGATTGACTTCATCACTCTCTTTATGGAGCTTGCCTTCTTCCTTCTGGAAAACATTTTCACAGGAAGAAGAGAAAGAAAAACAGAAGGAACTTTGGAAGTATGAGCTCATGGTGCTACTAGGCTTGCAGTTGCTACATTAAGACACCAGAGTGACCTCAGGGCCAGGCATCCAGGGTGTTAGCCAAGCTTACTTTCTAGAACCCTGGAGAGGGTGTGACTGCAGGGAAGAACCTGGCTCTGTCCTCAGTGAAAACCATTGACAAGCTTAGTGGTTGCTATGGTAACAGATTCCCTTGCTGAGCCTCTGATGCCTGATAGCACAGACATTGGATGTAGGAGCCAGCTTAAGGTCACTGGATAAGACACTGGATGCCAGGTCAATTTGAATTTCAGATAAACCATGTGTGTTGTACAGCAGATCATTAAAGTTATTCCACTCTGGGGTCATGCTTATCCTGAAAACGGATCCAAAGTTCAAAATGTCCTGACAGTAAAATACTAAACCTGAGAATCTTTTACTAAGTGGTTAAAGGCTGTTTTGAGGCATCTCCGAGATGCCAGTGAAAAACATCTACTCTGGCCAAGCATCTTTGATAATCAGGAGACAGTAAAGCTATTCTTAAGTGACCTTTCAGGGAACCTCAGTTTAATTTAATTCATTAAATTAATTAAATTTAATTAGGGGTGAGATGTCATGGTTCTGATATTTTGTCTCAGGCATATGAGTATTTCCATAGAAAGATTAATGACAATTTGGATGGGAAGACTGAAGGGAAGTTGGTGATCTGTGTCTAGATACTATACATAAAATTTGTGATTATTTCTGCCTTTGAGGTTGCAATGCCAAGTGCTTAATGGGGGGAGATGTGGATCTTACTAGAAACTTCATTTCTCCTGAGTTAAGCTTATTCTTATTTTCTCTGAGATGCAGCTGGAGGGATGGCAAGAGTGCACCAGGACACATTTTGTTGGCACAGCCTGTCAACCAAGGGTGCCCTTAAAGGAGGGTTGGGGACAGGAGGACAGGCAGAGGGCATAGAGAGGGGCAGTTCAGGTGGACAGTGAAGAGTGGGTGGCAGCTTGGGAGTAGAGGCATCTTAGGATATGAAATACTTATGGTGCCTGCTTGTGTGTGTGTGTGTGTGTGTGTGTGAGAAATGCCTGTGGTATGGGTGTGTGTATCTATGTGTGTCTGTGTGCCTCCACCTGTGCCTGTGTGTGTACGTGTATGTGTGTGTGTATGTTATGTGTATGAAAAACCTATGGTGTATGTGTGTATGTGTGCCTGTGTGTGTGTGTGTG
>JADRCH010000097.1:6909608-6923604 GCA_019843965.1 Rhynchomys soricoides | reverse complement strand
TGTGTGTGTGTGTGTGTGCCTCTTCCTCTGTGCCTCTGTGCATCTGTGTCTGTGTCTATGTCTGTGTGTGCTGATGTTGTGATCTGATACAGACCCTAGGAAGACATAGTATAAGAGTAGGCTCAGGCTCCAGTGAGGCTAGCTGTGGGCAACTGGGGAGGCTGGCTCTGCTTTTCATAGCTATACCACAAGGTGCATTTACCAGAGAATAGATGTGACCTGTCTGATAAAATGCTCTGTGACAGTAGCCAGGAACTGCCTAGCACCTGGCCAGGCACGAGAACACAGTCACAGACATTATGGCATGACTGCTAAGGGCCAGGTCAGGGATCTCTGGGAGCCAGGATTTCTGGGAGCCACAATGCCTGCCACCCACTTGATAAAGTGTGAGGTTGGACTCCAGCAGCTTCCTTTACCTGCTGTTGGCCAACCAGCAGCTAATGTCCTTTCTCAGTGCTAGGTCTGGCAGCTGCGCCCAGCCTGGGCCATAATATCCATACTGTGTAACCCTGGGAGGATTCCTCTCCTTGGAGGCTGCTGTCTTATTTGCACAGAGAGCTAGTGTGGTGTGCTCAGTGAAGTCATAGCCTGTCTTACCAGGTCAGCTGGATCAGGCTGATCACAGGCCAGTTCCTGAGGCTGGGACATCTCCACCCAGCATTGCTCACAGTGGCCCTGGGCTTTCACAGAAGCATGGGCTTCTTCTCCTTCTCAGCATTTCAGCAAGGGAGTCTGAAAGTGAAAATGACAAGAAGAAAAGTGAAACCTCTTCTCCTACTTGGCTGTGAGGTGGAATCAGGAACCTGGGTTTTCTTCCCTCACTGAGGGAAGGGACCAGGAACTTGGCCAGGTATAAGAGCCAAAGGTCACTTTGTGCCCCTTGAGATGGAAACCCAGAAGAGTCATTGGGACTCCCCCCCCCCCCTTTTGGACTTTGATACAGGTTCTTGAAAGAGTTTGGTTCTGGGGTGCAATAGGCCCTTGTAAACTCTATCAATGTAGCCCCGTGGCCAGTGACCATGTGGCCTGGCTGGCACTATTCTGCATGGTGGCAGGCTGAGCTCCTGAAGGTAAAATAAAGCTGTTCCCTCCACCAGCCATTCACAGAAATTGTACGCACACACACTGGGAACACTCCCCATGGTCAGGGCCACACACCCATCCACATGTGAGTGTGCCTATCCTCAGATATGTATCCACACAGGAGATGCCCTCACCCACAGCTCCCTACCTGGACACACACCCTTCCTCAGATATAAAGCTACATTAACACCCCTCTCCAGAAGACACCGTGAACTCATTCATCCATGACCGTAAGACATCCATATTACATACACACCATCTCTGTCCCTCACATGCTCACTACACACACACACACACACACACACACACACACACACACACATACACATGAGGAAGATGGCCTCTGAACCCTATTCTAGCCACCAGGGCATCACTCTCAAAATTATTTATAGCTTATTCTGTTTATATTGAAGACCTTTTGAAGCCCAGGTCCTTCAAGGGCCACATGGATTAAACGGTATAATAACCTAGGTTCAATGCACCTAGGTGGTTCTTTTTATTTTTATTCTGAACGACTTCTTCAAAGATGCAAGAAACACAGGCATGCAAGTTATTTCACAACAAAGCTGTTTATTTGAAAAGGTGGATAAACAGATGGATGGGTGACTGGACAAATGGATCCATTCATGGACAGGACATTGGCAGTGCCCAGTAGTAAGGACTTGGGAGTTGGAGGTTGTTCCCAAGGCCAGGTTGACAATGATGATAGGTTTTGCTTGTCAAGCACTTCCTCTACCTGGATTTCGGATAAGACACCAGAGACTCTATGGGCCTTGTCTTTCACAGTCTTACAACTGAGGAGACAAGCCACAACCATCAACCCTGTTGGAAGCATGTGGAAATTCGGAGAGCTTTGTGATTCCCCCAAGTCTCATGGGTAATGTGTTCAGCTCTGGAATATGAACTTAACCTATTGGAACCCAGGAGAAGGATTCTGCCAATGGGAGTGCAATGCCTATCTCATTGTTCCCCGAGGCTGGTATCTGTGACTTAAGTCTTGACATATCTGCCACTCGTGGGACACAACTTCCTGGTACATCTGCATCTCCATCTGTACCCCCATCTCTTCTTTTTTCTATTCTGTGTGTCCCTGTGATGGTTTCAACAAGAATGTCCCCCATGGGCTCATGTGTGTGAGTATTTGGTCTCCAATTAGTAGAACTGTTTGGGAAGGATTAGGAGGTGTGGCCTTGTTAGAAGGGTTGTGTCACTGAGGGTGGTCTTTGAGGTTTCCAAACTCTTGTGCCATTGCCAATGTGCTTTTTTCTGCCTCCTGCTTTCAGATCCAGATGTGAGCTCATAGGTGTTCCTAGCACTTTGCTCTGCCACCATAAACTCCAGCTCCCTGAAACCATAAGCCCAATCAAAATGCATTTGTTTATAAGTTGCCTTGGTTATAGTGGTTTTTCACAGCAACAGAAAAGTAACTAAGGCAATCCATGACTAGAAATTTCCAGAGGGAAAACCATTTGGTCAGCCAGCATGGAGCTACTTTGAAGCAAAGAGAGCAAAACACCTGCCCAGATGAGCCCATGAGCCCCTCTGTCTCAGCAGCTAGCATCAGCCTCAGTGGGACCTCAGCTGCAGTCAGATCCACGATCCAATCCTCTGGACCATTATTGGTACTCTTTATTCAAGAAGAGTACAGCTTCCCGACTCTGTAAGATTCATCTAGTCAACATGTTCGAACTGTTTATGAAATTAGTCAGTAGTTTAGGATGTTTAGGATGGGATTCTGAATGCCAACTAGACCAAGCTATTAAAGAAATAAGGAGTTAGTATGTGGTGATGGTCAGGAAACTCCCTCGACATCTTTGACACATGCATTCCTGCTTGCTTCTCTGCCCTCCCTTGTCTATTGAGGCAACTCTAGGAGAAAAAGTCCCTGGCAATGGATTCCAATGAACGTGGGTGCTATGGCGTCAACAGCAAATATGGGCAGGTCCAAACATAGTGTGGCTGCTTTTCTTTGACATTTCCAGCAGGGCTGCTGAGACAGCCATCTGCATGGAGGGCATCTAGAGAGTTCTCAGATATTTGGGGACCAAGGCCAGCATCATCTCTCTTCCTGGGAGCCATCCACACTGACAGAAGGATGGAAGATGGATTACCCAGGTCATTCCAGCCATAAGACTGGCAAACACAGGCTGCTAATCCACTCTTGGAACTGCCAGAAAAAGCCCATTTCAGTCCGACCTTTTGTACAAACAGATTAGAGGCCACAGACTTTGACATCTGAGCATTGCTCTACCTCTACAAGAAAACATCCACATTTAGGGCAAACGGGATGTAATGTAGGAAGGCTGGAGGTTTTAAAAACATCATCAGAACCACTTGAGGGAACTGGACATCCATCTGAGAGCTGAATGTCCCTCTAACACCCAGAAGAATGCCCAGTGGCTCTGCATACTACCCAGTGACAACAGCTATGTGAACATCAACCAGTTGTGCTGGTTTGCCCCCAAGGCTGACCTTAGGGTTCTCAGACTCAGGAAGCATGTGAGAGCAAGGTAGTAGGCCTAAGACTTTATCCACTCTCCCTACAGACCCCTGGGTGTGCCACAGATACAGAGGGAAAGCCAGAGAGCTTGGAGTAAAAGTTGGAGACAGTGGGGTTGACAGGCTGGGTCCTGGCAGCTCCTCTTTCTTAAATCAAGACTGAGTCAAATAACGAGATGGCTACAGTCCAGGGGCTGCAGAGTGATGGTCACATGACAGTGGATCAAAACTCACAGCTACTCCTGGCAGGGCTGGATCTTTGAGGAGAATGTATGTGGGTGGCCTTGTTTTCTTTCTATTTTTCCCCTTCCCCTGAGAAGAAAGTAAGATCCTTTCTACCAGGTTGCACACAATTTCTGCCCCACCCTTTGATTTGGACGCTCTTCCAAAAAGATTTCAGTAATGTTCACAGTAGTGATATGTTGAGCTCATTACTGTGGCCTTTGGCCTGTATTGTTGACTATCGAAGTTGAAAGAGCTCTGGTTGTCAGAATGGGGGTTTGGGTAGCCCTGATAAGAGGACACTGTGACATCTCATGACCGAGGCAAGGCCCAGATCAGAACAGAAGGTGTCCAGATGAACTTCCCAACAAGATGTCTACTGAGTAGAGAAGCCAGGACAGGCCTGGCAGCTGGCTGGTGCCCTACCCTCTCCTGTGGGTGACCTGAGAGTTCCCGGCTTGGGATGCAACACTCACTGAATGAAGAAATAACCCCCAACCCTAACAGCCTTGTGTATCCACACAAGACCTTAGGCAGGTGGAAGCAAGAGGGATTTTGGAACAGGACTTAGGTGCTTGTCTGACTTTTATAGACTTCACTCATCTGACTCATTTGAATGACATGGGGAAAAGGTGAGCCGAGGCCACATTCTATCTCTTGATAAACTGATGAAAATCTTTCTAGAATCCCTTCCTAAAAAGCCATGTTCCTAGGGTCCAGTTCAGGAACAGTGTGCACGGTGTCCTAAGGACAGCCTTGAGCTAACAGGTCTCTCAGGAACAAGCATGCAATTGCCCAGCTCTGGAATCCAGGAGGGGAGTGGTTCCTGGAGATGGGATGGTTGAAGCAATGTGTGATAAGGGGTCTGCATGGTAGAAGAGTAAGCAGCCCTGCCATTGGTTTCCTGGAATGGTTGTGACAAAGTGCCACAGACTGGACAGCTTTGGCTTCAGGAAGGCTAAAAGACGAGGATGTTGACAGGGCAGGTCTCTTGGTGGTAGTGGCGGTGGTGTCTCTCTTGCTCTTTGGTTATTGATGGTCACCTCTCTATCTTGATATTAGCTGTGAAGATCTATGTCAAAACTCCTCTTCCTACAGGGAGAGCATCAGGGCTGGATTACATCCCACTCTGATGGCCTAACTGTAACTTCACTGTCTCTTCAATGACCCTGTCTGCAAATATGGAAACATTCTGTAGTGTCTTGTGGAGTTGGACTTCAGCATATGAATTTCAGGGAACACAATTGAGCCCATGTGAACTGCCCAAGCAGCAAGCACACGGTCTAAACCAGGCAGGCAGCATTGTGGGCCTGCTGTCAGCTGGAGGCACAGCCCCATCATGCTCATAAAGTATGCTCAGGAGCACTCCCACCCTCCTATCAGTCCTGAAGTCAATGGAGAAAACATTCTTGTCCCATTTCACAGAGGGGAAGACATAGGTCCTCAAAGAACTAGCTGACCCCAAACCTGGCTGTCAGCAAGTGAGGGTCACCAGGGTTGAGTGCCCTGTATCCTCTCCCACTGCAGAACAGTTTCAAACCCCTGGGTCTCAAACCAGAACATTTTCCTACAAGGAGAGAAGAAAATACCTCGTCTGAGGGCTTCACACCTAAATCAAGCCTGCTGCTCCTTTGTCTGCCCTGCTTTCCGCTTTGTACATTTATTTGCTAAATAAAGACCCTTCTCCTCACTGTTGGCCCCTGCTAGGCATCTCACAGCTTGAGCAGAGGCTCAAGGGGGATGAGATAAAGAGGTTAGTGCTGGAGTGAACCACTGAGCTCAATAGAATAGTCTAGACGCTCTTGTTCTGCATAACAGTCATATGTGGGTATTGATGAAAGTCCCTGAACTTCTCTCCAAGCTCCAGAGGTTTGGGGGAACCTGAAGAGAGCTCCATGTAGCAGGGACCCAAGGAGGGGTCCTTATTTTCCCTGAATGATGTGGCAGTGTGCTCTGGCATACCCCCATCTTCAACTAATTCCTTAGCTAGGTCTGAACCACTTTTACAGGAAGGGCTGATGAGTCCTGGGGATAGATTTGAGTCACACAGACACTGCCCACCCACTGCAGGCTCTCAGGGTGACACAATAAGCTTGGTTAATGCAGATGGCCCGGCTGGAAGATTCTGTAAGGATCCCACTTTATATGTGGGCAAGCATCTTAGTTAAGGCTTCCATTGCTGCAACAAAGCACCATGACCCATAACCAAGTTGGAGAAGAAAAAGTTTATTCTGCTTACACTTCCACGTTGCTGTTCATCACCAAAGGAAGTCAGGACAGGAACTCAAATGGGGCAGGAACCTAGAGGATGGAGCTGATGCAGAGGCCGTGGAAGGTGCTGCTTCCTGGCTTGGTTCCCCATGGCTTGCTCAACCTGCTCTCTGATAGAATCCAGGATCATCAGCCCAGGGATCAAATGATCCCTCCCCAAATGATCACAAATTGAGAAAGTGCCTTACAGCTGGATCTCATGGAGACATTTCCTCAACTGAGGCTCCTTTCTCTGCTGACAACTCTAGCTTTTGTTAAATTGACACACAAAACCAGCCAGTACAGCAAGCTCAGAGAAAGAAAGGAACCTATCCAGAGTATCACAGAGGTCATGAAGAACTTCTGATTTAAATAACAAAAAACTTTAGTGGCAACCATTGAGCTGAGCGTAATGTATACATTAATGAGTTCTGGTGTCTGCATACAGCCATGAGGCCATCTCCATAACTGAGGTATTTAGCTTTCCCATTTCACCAAAGTTTCCTGAAGTCTTTCTGTCACCATCCCTCACCCCACATTCCAAGTACCACAGATCTACTTCCTGTTCCCATGAATTAGCCTCTCCTCATATTTTAAGGCCAAGTTGACAGGATTGGTTAATGGATCTGGGTGTGGGTTTTGAGGGAAAGGGGAGGGCCAGGATGACTCTCAGATTTTGGCCTGAGCAACTGGAAGGACAGAGAATCCATCCTCTGAGAAAAGGGTGGAGCCAGTCTGGGCTGGGTGCCCAGGGCTAGAGAGGGAGCTATCACCTTCACTCCATGTTTGTCTAGGAAAGGGAACTAAGTGAGACTAGCCTGGAGTCTGAAGCTCCATAAGACTAAGAGCAGAAGCCCAGAGTGCGGGACCCAAGGACCAACCCTCCCAGGCATACATAGGATCATGGGGATGTTGGGTAGGGCTTGGGCTGGGGAATGCTTAGGAGTCATCGAAAGAAAGATGGGAGAGAAGGTGATCCTAGCTGAGGAGAGAAGGCAAGGACAGAAGTGTAAGGACTTGAGAAGACCCTTGAGCCCCAACAAAAGGTCAAAACACCTAAGAGATGTCTGCAAGAGCCACAGAACCAGAATTTGTAAGTCTTAAAACAAGAGCTTGCCCCATGTGGCTGGGCCCTGGGAACAGGCAGAGGTCCTGAGCCCTGCAGTGTTCGACATGGGGGTCTAGCCTCAGTTCCTACCAAGCAGCTTTAACACCTCTGTCCATCAAAGAGAGACCTGCTAACTCCTGATTAGCCTAGGGATAGGACGAGGCCTAGACCTTCTGTCTGTTATGAGTATTTAACCAAAGAGGAAAAGCCAAGCCCTGGAATGTGCTGACCTCTCCATTCTGCATGGTTCAGGGACCAAGGTCCATTCTTTCCAGCACTGAATGCTCCTGAAGTTGAGGGTGGGTAAGGTCCAGAGGAGGGCAAGGCCATGCAGGAGCATCCAGTTCCCTTAAGATGGTTCCCAGAAGGGTTTTGGCTCTCTCTGGAGCCTACTCCACCCTCCTCAGCATCCTTCCCTAATGAGGAGGAGCGGGACTCTGGGGCCAGGGTCAGCCACAAGCACATAGCCAGGGAAGTGTTGGCTCATTGCTTCCTGGGCAGGGCCCTGCCAGGAGTCCTTGAAGCCACTGGCCACTCCAAAGCACATTTCAGAAAACACCACGGTTGGTTTTGGACATTGAACCAGTCAGTCACATAGGAGCACAGCACACATGATCTGTATTTGGGGAAAGTTGCCAAGGCAGAGAGTATTGGCAATGCATGCTCCTGGACATGAGATAGCTATTCTACCACCCCAGCCTCTGTGACCTTGTCCATAAGGTGACCTGGTCTATCAAGTCCTGTGGAGGACTTGATGGTGACAGGAAAAGGAGGGTGTTTTCAAAATATCCCCCATTATCCTAGGGAGATACCTAGGTGTGCCCAAGGGGTCAGCCATTAGATATGAAGCAAGGGAGCTGGTAAGCTGGATTTTTCTTTGCCTGGGACCTGGAGATATCCACAGTGTGGAGAATTAGTGAACTAGGTCTTGTTCACCCAAGGAGATATAAACACTGAGCTCCTAGAGTACACAGATGCCCAGGCTTCTGTTTGGGATGCCATCCTTTGAGAATCTTCCTTGGAGGCAAGGAAAACATACATATATATCCCATGAGTTTGGACACTTGTTCCAGGTAGAATGATACACAGACCTGGCTATGCAGCCCTGGGACACTGGTGTGTGAGGGTTAAGATCAGCATAGGAATTAAGTACAATTTCCAACAGCCTGCCTTGACAGCTCCCACGTCCCTCTGCACTCCATTTTGAAATAGACCTGTGGAGTCTTGCCTGTGCTCAGGGAATCCTCTAGGGTGTAGACCATGTCTTGTTTCTTCTGGAACCCACAGGGCAGGGTCTCTGTGCATGGGAAACAGAAAGCAGGAACTCATGCTGGACTCTGAACTGTCTCCTCCGGCTTGGCCTCTAGAACCTAGCACAGCACTAGACATCCAATGGGCAGATGGTGGCCAGATGGCTGTTGTACCTCATGCCTCATGTAGACCCAGTCCTGCAGACAGCAGGGACTAGTGGCTGTTTCCCAACTATGCTCTTGGTTTCCAGCTCCCTGGGCCCACTCCTTTTGCCTTGAGTGTCCTCCCAAGTCCCTCTTCCAGCTACATTCTAAATGTCCTCCCTAAGCCATACTTTCTGGGATGACTTATCTGACCGGCCTGCCTTCAATCTAATATCAGCCTCAGCCAAAGTCCTACTCCAGAGCTCCCAAAGACTACCTCAGTCCCAAGACTCACGTCAGTGTCCACTCCTACCCTAGTTGCAGCACCTAACACTGCGTACTAGTAGATGAGAGTCCCCCAGTGTGCAGAGACTCACACACACTAGAACCCACACAATCCCAGTGTACACAGATCCACACCCACCACTCCACAGGAGACCCAGGGTGATCAAGCTGAGAAGCCCCGAACCATTCCCACTGGGAAGGATTTGGCAGGTTTAGAGGAATAGATAGCCAGTGGGCAGGAAGCCTGGGCAAGTAGCTAGAAATGCCATCTTGCTAAAATCTCAATGACCTCTCTGACCATTTTCTTTCCAAGGTCTTTCTTAGCACAAAGTTCTGACACATTGGGGCTGGAGAGATATCTCAGTGGTTAAGAGCACTCTTCCAGAGGACCCAGCACCCGCATGGCAGCTCACAACTGTCTGTAACTCCAAGATCTGACACCTTCACACTACATATGTGCAGGCAAAGCACCAATGCATATAAAATAAAAATAATTTAAAAAATTGTTCTGACACATGGTAATGGACCAAGCCTAGGACAAGAATGGGATTTCCCCTAAGTGGCCTCAGTAGGGAGGAAAGGAAGGAGTCTCCCATTAAGGGCGAGCAGGGCCTCTCTAGGCCTCATTAACCCAGAGTCAGGCTCCTGCTGAGAACTACCCTTGAAGCTGTGGAGATACAAGTGGACAGTTGGCTGCCCTGTCAGAACTTTGCTATATTTTACTATTATATCCCGTGGATGTGGCAGTAGGTGGCCTGTGGTCAGCTGTCCCACCTCATTGTAGGCAGATTTCCTGAGGATCCAGCCCTGAAATTTCAGAAAAGGAAGAACAAATTGATTCCAGCAAAGGGCTGTTTCCAAGAACATTAAATCCAGCTGTTGTTTCGGCCTCTCACAGGCCCCTCCCCCTCGCCTGGCTGCTTCCCTGGGGCCGCCACCTCCCCTCCCACCCTGCCCCTGTTCTTGGAAGCCGAGGAAGATGCTCTCTTCTGGCCCTTGGTCCCACCACTACCCTCTCGGTTCCAACCAGCAGCACTTCCGGTTGGGGTTCTCCACCTTGGACTTGCTCCCAGGAATTTCTGGAAACATCAATGGTGCAAACAGATTGTTTTTATTATGATTATTCTGGGCTTAACCTCCTGGCCCTGCGTCACCAGGATCATGGGCTCCTTCTTAGGGCTGCTTGGGGCCAGGGGCTTGTTTTTCCCTTGGGTGCACACCCTAAATCAATCTTTAGTTCCTTGCTTCAATTCTAAACCTCTGAGAGGTTCCCAGGCCTGTACATACAATTTCCTCCTCCTCAAGACTGTATTTGACAGAGCCAAGGGGTCCCAGGGGCATAGTCCCAATCTAACCTGTGACTATGTTCAGATCCAAACCAGCACGGCTGGCTCCAAGCTGACTCTCAAAGGGCTTCAGGGGACGTGCCAACATTTGGTTTGAATGTTTCTAACATGAAGATTTTCCTACTCCTCAAAAATTATAATAAAAAACAACACACCCACTCAAATGTGTTACATACAAATTTTAGTATATTGAAAACTACCAACGTACTAACTTGCACTGTGGGTTTTTATGTCCACCTTAGAATAAAACATCTACGCAATTAATGGGAATCCCAAGGGTGTTGGGAACAATGAAAATGTGCAGGCTTGCGCGCGCGCGCGCACACACACACACACACACACACACACACACACACACACACACACGGGGTTGGAGGGAGAGAGGGAGGAGGGGAGGGGGAGGGGGGGGGGGGGGGGGGGGGGGGGGAGGGGAGAGGAGGAAGAAAGAAATTCCTCTCTGTTAATATTTTTTCATTCAAAATAGACAGCAGTGGTTCTTGACTGGGGTAATCTTGTTACCCAAAGGGGCATGTGAAATGTCTGGAGACAGTTTTTTGCTTAAAGTGGCTGCCACTCCTAGTGTCTGGTACAGAGATCAGTGTTTCTGTAAATGCCTTTCAAGGCCCAGGACAGACTGTGACTTTGGGTCACCTGGAGCCCATGTTGATAGTGCTGAGGTCAAGAGAATGAACACATGGGAAGGCACTGCAGGCCTAGACTGGTCTGAGACTGCCTGCTTCCCGTCACTCTGGGTTTCTTTCAAGTGTTTATGTTAATTTAATAAACTAACTTATTGTTCTCTGACAGACCTTGAATAAAATTATGATAATAAGTCACTGTTCACTTAGGCTGCTAAGTGAAACTTTTATTTTTTACATGTATTGATTTGTGTGTGATTGTCTATGTGTGTACTTGTGGGTGCACGTGCACCCACACACATGTGTACCACATGTGGAAATTATAAGTTGCTTTTCTCTTGCCATGTGGGTCCCAGGCATTAGACTTAGGCTTGGCCAAAAGCACCTTTACCCATCTTGCTGGTCCTAAGTGAAATGGATTTAAAAACAAACAAACAACTTTTGTTTTGTTTGTTTTAACTCTAGATGGAAAGGTAGGTGGCCAGATGGGCTGGTGGCCACTCGAGATGCTCCAGTCTGCACCCTGTAAGGGAGCCAGAGAGATACATACCTCTCCGGATACACCTTGCACACACAGAGAGAAAGTAGGTTTACTACAGTACTAGAGGTGGGTTTCCTGAGGGCAAAGGTGGTACTCATTAAAATAGTCTTTAAATGAATGTGACCTTTAACTCTTTATTCCCTGTCTTCCAGTCAGGGCTTCCTAGTTCCGTTAAGCTCTTTCAAGGGCAGGTTGGTGAGCTGGACCATCCTGGAAGCAAGCCCTACTGCTCCTACTGTCCTCTATCCTTGGCCCTACCAGGCGTGTCATACTCAAGGAACAAATGATGGATGTCATCCAAAGAGGTTTTTAACATCAATAACCTGTTGATTCCCCAGCTCCCCTGGGAGACTGAGGGCCATCCTGAACACTCCCCAAGCCTGCCTGGAACCTCCCTGATAGTTGCTGAAGCTCCCCACAGTGGATGTCCACTCCACACTGGAAGAGCTTCATTCCAGTGTGCTGTGATCAGACACATTTACTCACAGTATCTAACGCTAGGAAGGAGAAGCTCCCATGGTGCCATGCAGGGACACGGAACAAGGCATGAACGAATCATGCCCCGCGTGCCTCCCAGAGACTCCTCTGAGTGACTCCTCATCTTACCCAGCTTACAAGAGCTGCCACCCAGTGATGGTACAGAGGTCTTTCCCTTCAGTGAAATGTCCACCCAAGCCCTAAGATGGGCTAGGCCAGGTTGTATGCCGGGCACTGGTAACATCCCAACTCTCTCCCACATGAAGTTCATTACTAAACTGTAGGAAACGTTTTGTAAGATCTAATCTCTAGAAGGCAAGTACATCTACCAAGTGATTCCTTTCGATCTATCCAAGAAACTTCATCAAGCAATGAGTGGTACTGTGACCCTGGTCACGGTGGTGCACTTATATCGTGGCCTCTGCTTGACTACAAATTCCCTGAGGATAGAGACCATCCACCCTTGGGCTCCCAGAGAAATCTTGTGTGGGTATGTAGAAGGGAATTTGCTTTGGTGACAAGATGAATGATACCCTCCTCATCCTGACCTAACCAAGGACAGCTGTCACCAAGAATGCTCTTGTATTGGATTATATGGTTTCCACCCTGCTCCCTCCCCTACCAGACCTTGAGACCTCAGACATATTGCTGATCCCTCCAAACCTGGATATCCTTAGCTATAGGATAACAGCAATGCCAGTTACATCACTGGCCAGTCAAAGGGATTAGATACTACTGTCACATCAAGGAGTCTGAATAGAGCCAGGCACACAGAAAGCCCTCCATAGACACTCAACTCTACCACTGTTATAGTCCAACAGACTGCAGATCATAGGAGGGGCTGGGGAGATGGCTCAATGGTTAAAGAGCTTGTCACACAAGCACAAGGCTCAGAGTTCAGATCTTAGAATGCACATCATGTGGATATAATGACCTGTCTGTAACTCCAGCTCCGAAAGACTAAGATATCGGATGCCCAGAACAAGCTGTCCAGCAAGACTAGCCACACTGGTGAGGTCTGGATTTGATTGAAAGTCCCCACAGCGGTTGCATATCAGGTATCAGATATTTACATCATGATTCACAGCAGTAGCAAAATTACAGTTATGAAGTAGCAATGAAATAATTTTATGGTGGGGGTCACCACACATGAGGAGCTGTGTTAAAGGGTCACAGCGTTAGGAAGGTTGGCCATGCTGCACTACATCCACTTCAGACCTCCACAGGATGCATACACAGGCATGCGTGCCATACATGCACACATGCCACACACACGCACGCAAATGGAAAAAGAAAAAAATCCCAAAGAATTGGTCAAAGCAGGTTACTTGTATTCTTAGACGGTCTTTGTCTTTGCAGTCCCATGATTGATGGGGCTTTTGAGAGGAAAACGGCAATAACCCCCCCACCCCCGTAATTGGGCAGCTGATGTCGCTAGGTAATCACACTCAGAAATGTGAGCAATAGCCCCTTTCCATCTCCTCAGTGAAAGATGGGCTGTGTAGAAACCCTGAGGAAGGGGAGGAGGAACACTTGCTCAGGACAGCCAGGACTGAGGGTGGTGCTTACATGTTAGCAGGCTCCAGTGTTCTTAAAGACACTCCGCCCGTGTTGAGTGGGTTTGAATTCCTGAGCCTTGCAATTGAGACCAGACTATGAGTTCATAGCAAAAGTCAATACTTAACAAATATAACACCTGGCAGAATCTATAAGCTGTCATTTGGTTCAATGTTGAGAAATTTAATTTAAATCTTATAGGTGACCTGATCATAAAGAAATGGGGCAAGAATAGGAACAGACCTGTCAGGAGTCCTGAGAGGCCTCTCTCCTCTCAGGAGACCCTGTTGACCAGCCAGGTGGACCCTAGACAGTGTAGGGACTTGGTGTTTTCTTCATGAGTGTGTCTCTAACCACCGTCAAGGTGTGTGTGTGTGTGTGTGTGTGTTGGGGGCAGGGGGAATCTTGAAACTTCGAGGAGAGTTTTTCTGTGGCCAGATAATAGGTTTCGACTGATTAAAATGTCTGTACATGACACTTGAGTGTCTGTCCCCTCCCCTCTGAGAGGCACTTAAGACAAAGTCTGAGGTCCCACCAATGTCTCTTACAATGGATGGATGGGTGGGTGGGTGGATGGATGGATGGATGGATGGGTG
>JADRCH010000097.1:6870012-6909508 GCA_019843965.1 Rhynchomys soricoides | reverse complement strand
TGGATGGATGGATGGATGGGTGGGTGGGTGGATGGGTGGGTGGATGGATGGATGGATGGATGGATGGGTGGATGGATGGGTGGGTGGATGTGTGGGTGGATGGATGGATGGATGGGTGGGTGGGTGGGTGGATGTGTGGGTGGATGGATGGGTGGGTGGGTGGATGTGTGGGTGGGTGGGTGGGTGGATGGATGGGTGGGTGGGTTGATGGATTGGTGGGTGGGTGGGTAGGTGGGTGGGTGGATGGGTGGATGGGTGGGTGGGTGGATGGGTGGATGGGTGGGTGAGTGGGTGGGTGGGTGGATGGATGGATGGGTGGGTGGGTGGATGGATGGATGGATGGATGGGTGGGTGGGTGGTTGGGTGGGTGGATGAGTGGGTAAGATACATAGTGTCTTATTCATTATAACATCCATCTGGCTTTGCCTTTGGATCTTGCCCATATCAGATCATCCCTCACTACATCCAGGGTCACCCTAGCCAAGGCACTATCCTCCACAGCCCGGGTCACTGCTGGGGCCTCATCTCTAGTATTTCTCTGTGTCTGCCCTCAACAGCTGCAGCCTTTCCCTACACAGCTGCAGACCAAATGGCTTTGTTCTTAAGTCTGATACTGTCACTGTCCTGGGATGCTCTAGCCCCCTGAGACCCTTCCCATCTCTCAGAGTAAAACCCAGCCTCCCACTTCCACCCTACCTGCACCCCCATACTTCTGCCCATTGCTCCTCCATCTCCTGGCACTCCAGGCCCCTTTTCTTTATTCCCAGACTCTTGGCACACCCCTCCAGCACATTCCAGCCACTCTGGTTACATGGTTTCAGGATCAGTTCCCAGACATTGCTTGTCCACTACCCACTTCCTTCCTGTCCTCTTCAGAGGCCTACATAGATCTTCCTGGTGTGGTGTATACCCTGACTCTGCATCCTGGTCTGCTATGCCAACTGTGGGCTGGCATTGCTGACACACAGCTATCTGGCTATGGCTTATTTTCTTATTGCTCACCCTCCTCCCCAGAACAGAAGTTTCCTAGGGCTGGGCATTATGTCATCCACAGCTGTAGCCCTCATACCTAACAGTCCATGGAAGGAGCTTACGGTAGAAGAAACAAAAAGCACCTCCCCCCCCACACACACACACATACACACCTGCTTCCTAAGCAAGGACTGGTAAAGTGGGATGCAATCCCATAGACAGGGCAGACTTCAGTATTTGTGTTGTGGGCATGGGCATAAAGAAATTTCTGGAATGTTTTTTGTGTGCCGGGCCTTTGTGCTAACAGGATGGAAAAGATCTGTTTTCCTGGCCGCATTCACTCCACACAGGACAGCAGTACCAGTGTCATGCACACATCACAAAGACATCCTCAGATGAGACCTCTGTGTGGATTTTGCTCAGTCTCCCAATAGAAAGGGCTGCAGTGCTAAAGACCCATGGAACAACTCACAGACTGTATCTCTTCCTGCCCTTCAGTGCCCAGAGCTCCTTTCACCTCCAGACAATTTTTTTCCAGTAGATCCCTGTTTCTTCCAACAAAACCACATACCTACCTGTTTCTGTCTGAACCACAGAGAAATGCTCAGTTGTAGTCACGAGGGCTGCATGTGGAAGGTGCCTGAGGAAGCTATTCCTTCCAGCAATTCATCGCTCCGTCTCATAAGGGAAGTGAGTACAGAAACTAAGATGAGGGTGGGGGATGGGAACGGAAGACTGATTACATCTTACTGTGATGTGCCTTGTGTTTTGTATCGGGCTGTACACTGCACAAAGAAAATAAGCACTTAACTTTTATTTTTTTTTCCTTTTTCAATTTCCAGGCTCCGAGGAGCCAGACTGTTTTGTGGGCAAGTCCTCAATCATGGCTGCCCACAGGCTTTCTTCACCATCAAGTACCCAGCATACCCCAGGCTCTGGAGGACTTTGTGCAGAGCCTGAAGACTGAAAGAGACATGGTAGCCACTAGGAGGCCAGAGCCTGCAGAGGCGGGCTGCTTCTGAGCCACTCTGGGAGCTGTATTAAGTGGCTCAAATGTAAACATCTCTCAGTCTTCTTGGTGGCTTGCTATCTTGGAGGATAAGGTCTCTGGAGAGAAAGACCCAGTGAGCAGCCCTGTGCCTGGTGCCACACTGGGCTGTGTCTAAGTAGTAAGAGAGGGGCAAGGAGTGGCATCGTGCAACCATCTTGGGTCATTGATGGTATAACGGCTTTGTTTCTGAAGGAAATCGGTTCTATGCGGTGTCAGGAGGGTACCAAGCCACAAGTAGTCCCACATCCCCATGGGGTGGGGTTGGGGGAACAGAACAAATGCACTTGAAATTGGAGGGAGAAGAAATGTGAGTGGATGGTCAGATCAAAGGGAGCAAAGGGTGTGTAGTAGGCCACGGGAGACTACATTCATTTCCCATTCACGGGGATGAAAAAACCGGGCTTTGGAGAATGGCTACGCTATTTTGAACGTGAAGTTACACTTCATAGGCAACTAATAAGATTTAGAATGCATGACTCAAGTTATAAATCCCCCCTCCCCCAGTCTGAGGAGCCACACCCGAGCCTGTTCCTTGGAGTCTAGTAAAAAAGCAGAGAGCTGGAAGCTGGAGCTGTTGGAGGACATAGCGAAGTCCCAGTACAGCCCACAACTTTCTGGCTGAGTAGTCTCCTTCTTGGCAATCTTGGGGACACTTTATAATCCAGGGAAGGACATTGTGCTTTCATAAAAATGATGAAATAATTGAAGTGGAGAAACTCCATCAATGACCCAAGTCTGGCAATGGATACTCCTGCCTCGAGGCCTAAAGCCCAGGCTGCCAAATATTAGGGTTCTCACTTGGCCATTCTGAAAGCATGACTAACCCCCAGTGAATAAGGATGAGAAAATTCAGTATCAGGGATTGCTTTTTCTTAAATTGAAAGCCACAATTCAGAACAGCTAAAGGTTGATGCATACCTCACCACTATTACCGATAAAATACTTGCCTTCGTCAGTCTGACAGAGATTGGCTGTCTTTCCAGTAAACGTTGATACCAAGAGGTCAAAGATTCGTGTGTGTGTGTGTGTGTGTGTGTCCATCTGTCCTTGTATCCGTGTGTCCACACGCATACACATGTGTAAGCACGCGTGTGGAGACCAGAGGACAGCCTCAGTGGTACTCCTTGGATACTATCCACCTTTCTTTTATTTTGAGACAGAGTCTCTTATTAGCCTGGATCTTGCCAAGTGCTAGATGGACTAGCCAGTGAGCCCCAGTGAGCCTTTCTGTCTCTGCTTCCCAACACTGAGATCCTAAGTGTGCTCCACCAAGACTAGATTTTCACAGGGGTTTGGGGATTGAACTCAAATTCTTATGCTTGCAAATTTACAGACAACCATCTCCCTCAACCCCACAGAGACGTCTCTAAGACTGCTTCCAGCCACAGGCAGGAAAAAGGGACCAGGGTTCCTCAAGGCAGTCATTCCAGTTTAGCTTCAAGACAATTCCAGTTCCCTCAGCAATAATAGCTATGTTCGTTTTGCTCTGCTACGTCAGTGTTTCTCAACCTGTGGGTCACGACCCCTTTGGAGCCTGAAGGACTCTTTCACAAGGGTTGCCAAAGAAAACAGATACATACATTTCAAAAATAATGTTATGGTTGTGGGTCATCACAGTATGAGACCTGCTTAAAGGGTCATAGCACTAGGAAGGGTTGAGAGCCACTGGGCTGCATGAATGTTTGACAAGGGTGGGGTAGCTGTCTCCAACTCTGTCGATGGGTCTCAGGACCCCTCAGTCCAGGTCTGTTTCTCTAGTAGGGAAGCCATTTGCTGTGGTTTATTCAGGACTGAGGGGTTTCCCAGGGCAGGGACTTTCAGAGCTAAAACCAGAGAAGTTCATTAGAACTGGGGCAAGCTATTTGACCTGTGGCCTGGTGGTTTAGTGCAAGCCTCACTGTCTCCTGCACTCAGACCCTTGAAAACAAAAGGGTCGTGTGTGCTTGGCATGAGGAAATCTGGTGATCCTTGTCTCTCCTAGGCAGTGACTCCCAGACTCAGCCATGGGCTTTCCATACATTCACACCAAGGGTCACCTGACCAACAAATGAGGAGGCAAGAATGGGGCTCAGGTCTATGTGTCAATGAAGCCTTGCACTTTACCCAGGACTGATACAAATATTTAGTTTTTTATACCACCTGTGCTTTCCCCCCAAAACCCCCAGCATGGAGATGAATGCTTGCAAGCCTAGCACTTAGGTAGAAAAAAGAGGATCAAAAACTCAAGTCCAACGCTGGTTGCACAGTAAGTCTGAGGTCAACCTGGGCAACCTAACAAAGTTTTTTGAAAGATCTTTGTACTCTCCCAAAACTAAATGAAAAGGTTATTTCATAAGTCTAAATTGCAGTAAATAAGTAATTTCAGTATACTGGAAATATTAAGAAAAATGTCACATCACTCTTGATAATGTATTCAGTGATAAAAAGTGGCAAGGTCCAACCCTGTCTGCCTTAGTTATAGTTTCTACTGCTGTGATGAAACACCATAACCAAAAGCAAGTTGGAGAGGAAAGGGTTGATTTGGTTTACACTTCCACATTGTAGTCCATCACTGAAGGAAGTCAGGGCAGGAACTCAAACAGGGCAGGGACCTAGAGGCAGGGGCTGATGCAGAGGCGATGGAAGAGTGCAGTTTGCTAGCTTGCTTCCCATGAGTTGCTCAGCCTGCTTTCTTATAGAACCCAGGACCACCAGCCCAGGGATGGCCTCACCCGAAATGGGCGGGGCCCTCTTTTGTCAATCAGTACTTAAGAAAATGTTCCAAAAGCTTGTTTGCCTACAGCTCTATCTTATGGAGATATTTTCTCAACTGAGGCTCCCTCTTCCTCTCTGATGACTCTAGTTTGTGTCAAGTTGACACAAAACTAACCAGCACAGTACAGAAGGGACTGTGATGATGATAGCAAACAAAATTACACTAGCCTTTACTCTTTTTTTTTTTTTTAAAAACGAGATCTATTCATGACTCATACAGTTAAAACAGTTCAAAAGTCAAAGATCTTATTTACCATTCTTCTGGGGGAAAGGAGAGGAGACAGATGTTAGAACTGTAAACTAACTTAAAAAAATAAAAGGCTTTATTGCAAAAGGTTATGACAGAAAATGAACAGCACCCCTTCCCCAGGCAGCATTCACTGCCTATCAGTAAGCAAGCCTCAAGGTTCAGAGACCTCACAGGACTTGGTAACGGTAGGGGTGTGCTTAGAGTCTGTGCTGTTCACTCTTAACACTGGTCTTCTAAGAATCTAGTCACAGACTTACTAACAAATGATACAAACTGACTCATCGTCAGATCATTCTTTAAAGTGCTGCTTGTAATAGCAGATTGGAGAGACACATTTGAACCACAGGAGAATGCCCAATAGACCCCACCCACCATGACCAGGCAATACAGAGCCATGAAAGAGTTAGAAAGAACACCAATGTACCAGGCATCTATTGTAAAGCAGAGAGGAAAGTGCAGACCATGTGTATAGTATACATTTCCTTGTGGCTGTGGTCAAAGTACTCGATAGAACCAACTTAAAGAAGGAAGAGTTTACTTTGATTCCCCATTTCAGAGGGATTATGGTCTATTCGGGTAGGGAAGGCACACATCAGGAGTGGCTCCTTCTGAGGAAAAACAAGTCACCAAGCTATCACATGACACAGGAGGCTCAGAGCTCAGGCTGGAACCAGGGTCAGGTATAATCTTCAAAGGCCTACCCCAGTGGCCTGCTTCCTCCAGCCCAGTCACTTAAGGCAACACAGTCTTCAAAACAACACCACAGATTGGTCAGCAACTATTCAAACCTCCAGCTTGTGGGAGACAGTGCAACAGTATGTTGTCTTGTTTGTTTGTTTGTTGTTTTGTTTTGTTTTTTGAGACAGGATTTCTATGTGTAGTTCTGGCTGTCCTGGACTTGCTCTGTAGACCAGGCTGGCCTCAAACCCAGAGATCTGCCTGCCTCTGCTTCCTGAGTGCTGGGATTAAAGGCGTGTGCCACCACTGCCCGGACAATATGCTATCTTTTATGTAAAGGCTAGAAAATAGGAGCTGGGGAGAAGGCTCAGTTGGTAGGTGTTAGTCATGCATGAATGAGATCTGAGTTCAGACACCCAGTGTCTGTGGAAAGGCCAGGTTTGGTTCACACATGTAACCCTTAGACTTGGGGACCATGAGGCTGGAGGGGAGGTACATGGAGGAAATAGATCCCCAGAGATCGATGGCCACCACTCTAGCCATTGATGAGTTCTGAGTTTTAGTGTGAGATCTTGTCTTAGATGCATAAACAAACAAACAAATAATAGACATTGGTAGAAGAAACTCAATATCAACCTCTAGCCTACATGTGCATGTGTATACACATGAATGCACGCTGACATGTCCATGTACACAAAATGCACACATATATACACTTTATACACACACACGATTTTAAAAAAACAAACAAAAAATTTAAAATTAAGTTGAGCCCCATCATTTTGAAGTTTTAATCTAAAATATTAATATGATATATGATAGTTCCATATCTCAAAATAAATACTTATTTCCTTAGGACATAGAACAGATACTAACCTAAAAGCTCACTTTCCACCTACTTTGTGTATCTAGACACCAACAGCCGATAAAGGAGGAAATATACGAATCCTGAAATAGGAAATGAACAGAGTGAGCCCAGAAGACCTTGTTAGACTAGAAGGCTATGTAGGACCACTGTGTCTACCAAGAGGTTACAGGAGCCAAGTCAAAGGCATAGAAGTCATATAAGGGACATTTGAGCACCAGCAAGCTAAATGACTGCAACAGAAGAAAATACATCAAACGTATTTAAAACTAACTGTGCCTTTGGATAGCAATTTGAGAAGACATAAGCCCAGCACCCCTGCTTTTCTTGAGCCTTGTCCCCGCCTTACCCATAGAGTAATTGTGTTGGGTCAAACAATGTCATACTCAGAGCCAGGATGAATCTCTCAGTGTTCTCCTAAGTCCAGTGTGTCTCAGCTGCCACACAATCCCACTGCATAGACGGTACCCACCTGGGTAACACCATACCTCCCTGGATTGACTTGGAATAGGGGAGAATCCATGTGAATATCAGGCTCATGCTTGACTATCGGTGGTAAAGTCCACCGCCTCTGATTTAGACCTTGCAAATCTTCAGCTGGCACCCACAAAGGTGGCATTCAGAAAAAAACTCAGAGGTTAACACCCATCTCACTAATTGCCTTTGACAGATATTGGGATGCAAGCAGAGGCAAAAGTTTATCTGAAACTTCTCCACTCACTGTGTTTCAGGGTCACCAAGGGTCTAGCCATTCACTGTAGGGAAGGGTCATAGGTAATAAATTTAGAAGTGCTTGGCAGAATTAAAAACCACTGTTTTGCATGTCATGACATAATAATGGACCAAGACATTCTGGGATGACTTCAACACCTTTTTACATTGATTGATTGATTGATTAATTGATTGTGTGGGTGTCGCAGTGCACCTGTGGAAGTCAAAGGACAACTTCCAGGTGTCAGACCATATGGGTTCTAGGAATCAAACCCAGGTTGTCAAGCTTGGCGGCAAGCACCCTTAGCTACCATCTTGTGGGTCCGTGGATGCCATTTAAAACTGTTAGCCAGGGATTATGAAAAACTTTGCAATGAATATCTCGCAAAACAAAACAAAAACAAATGGACATGTTTGCTAGAATAAAGACTAAACTCACTGTCGATGAATTCTTACAGAGAATTTACCATGGGTCTGATGAAACCTCCAAACCTGACTACTGTTGTGAGGAAGAGAGACTGGAGGAACAGATGACAGACACCAGGAGGTTTACAATCAACAATGATCAAGATATGGAAGATTCTGCAGGACATACGATTTTTTTTTAAAACAAATATATTACAAGAAAAAATTGGTTGTCTCAAGGAAACTTAAGAGGCATGTTAACCAAGCACAATCGATGTGCAAACTTTGTTTCAACAAATCATCTATGAAAATCCATTAGTAGTGTTGGCATCAGAAGTGAGTCTCTGAATCCAGTAATGTCTCCCATAGGCGACAGGGACCTGAGCATCCATTGCCATGGCAACCACCAACCGGTCACCTGCTGGCCCTTACCTGTGCAGTGGTGCATGCAGTTATGTCACAGCCTGAATAAAAAGGCAGAGTCCCCTGAGTTTCTCTCTCTCTTTCCTTCTTCTTCGTCGCCCCCCTTTGACCTCCCCCCCCCCCCATTAAACCTTTCCCCATGGAACTGGACTGGACTGGTGTGATCCGTCTGGATTGGCTGCCATTCTAACACAAGAAGTAGGACCTGGATAAATGACTCAATGGGTTTAGATCCTGGAACCCAGAGAAAAACACCAGGTGTGGCCACCTATTAACCAGTAACCAACCTGGTAGAGGACAGGCTCTGGAGGGTCTTATTGACAGAGGGGCTTATGGTCCACCAGTGGAGTTCTGAGTTCGGTGAGAGAAGGGGGTGTGGCTGAGAAGAATAGCACAGGACTATTGATGCTCTTCTCTTGCTTTTGGGGTACACACAGCTGCACAGTCACATATGCCCGTAAGGAAACAGCTGGGGAGTTTAATCACGGAGGGGAATCTGATGGTACTCAGGAGCCACCGTTAACTCTCTTATGTTGCATTAGCTTGTACATCTGGTTTTGAGGAGAAAGTCCTATCTCTTAGAGCACTAAGTATTCACAGACGAAAGCCTTCAAGTCTAGAGCGGGCCTTACCGTAATCCAATGACCAGGGGCTAGGGAGGGAGAGCGATTGGAGCTGGAGATGAAACGGGCTGGGCAGATGGTTATTATTAAACCTGCTCTTGGCACACTGGAGACTGACTTCACCATTTAGGTTAGACTTTTTACATGGTAGAAAGTGGTATTTTTAGGCAAAATACTATTCCTTCTCAGATAAAAAACTTAAAGAAAAATTTGAAAGTAGCGATAATGTATTGGGCAGAATTAAAGCACTTGTCAGTCTGAGAAGGAAAGTCCACTTTGCAAAGACTGAGGCTACCTCTTTCCTAAACGACATTTGGGAACACTTTGTCCCGTGTCTATACCCAAGTAGACAGTCTGTTTTAAATTTACTTTCTGGAAATTATTAGCTTAAAGAGAGGGTAAAACTACACTTACGGTCAACCCAGCAAAAGACATCAGACGTTTTAAATGTCAATGAGCTGCATACCAGAACCGGTCTGACCGGAGGGAGTGTCAGGGACAGCCTCCTCTTCCTCGTATGGACCTCTGGTCTTCCCTTCTCTACCCCCATAGGGTTAGCATTCTGTCTAAACTCCACCCCACCGTTACCTGGCAACAGTCAGGTAGGCCTGACCCACTATAAAAGGGCTGCTTGCCCCCTCTGCCCTCTCTTACTCTCTTATTCTTGCATCTTACTCTTGATCTCTTGCTCCCTCTTGCTTCCCCTCTCTCCTCATTCCCTTCCCCCCTCTCTCCACGTGGTCATGGCCGGCCTCCATTTCTCTACTCTCTCTCTCTCTCTCTCTCTTTCTCTCTCTCTCTCTCTCTCTCTCTCTCTCTCTCTCTCTCTCTCTCTTCTCCCCATTGATGTGTTTATAAAAATGATAAAGACGTATGTTCTATGGGTGTGGGGGGAGGTAGGTATGGGGGAAGGGTGTGCCTCAGTGGGCCCAAGCCCAGACATCCCTTCCCCCTGAGGGACCAGCCACATTCGAAGGTATAGTATAGAAATAGAGTTTATTTAGGGCATGGGAAGGGGAGCTAAGAGGGTAGTAGAGGCAGAGGGAGAGAGTAGAGAAGTAGAGGGGTGGAGGCCGGCCATGACCACGGGAGGGTGGGGGGAACAAGAGGGATAAGAAATGCAAGAGAAGGTCAAGAGAAGCAAGAGATAGGAGAGGAGGGACAAGCAGCCCCTTTTATAGTGGGCCAGGCCCACCTGGCTGTTGCCTGGCAACTGTGGGGAGGAGCATACCTGGCTGTTGCCAGGCAACTGTGGGGTGGAGTTTAGCACCCATGCCCTGGATAAACTCTATTCTAGACTACACCGCTGGCTGCGTGTCTGGTCCCTCCGGGGAAAGCGGTCCCGCTGAGACACCCCCTTCCCCGATACTTCACCACACCCCCATAGAACACATTCTCTCTTTGTAGCTTTATAAACACATCACATATTACCCTCTTTGTAGCCACAAGCATATGACATGTTGCAGGGGGATGGTGTCTGTTGATGCTCTAAAACTGCTCAGGAGAAACGGCCCCATCCTCCTACACCAAAGGGCAGGGGGTTCTCCTCATGGATCCTCCCCTCCCCCCTCGCATTCCTTCCTTGGGATCTCCAGCTCATAAGTTTTTGGCACACCTTCTGACCTGAGGTCGGGTAGCTGGATTGGAATCTTCCACCAAGCTCTTCCAATCCTTGGCTGGCTATTGCTGCGTTTGGAAGAGTGAGAAGGCGCACGTGGAACGGAGGGGACGGAGAGGAAAGTCACCCATCACCGGAGGCCCGGCCTGTGTGACCTCCAAATTATCTAGGCATTAAGAGGGTAACAGGAGTGTGGAAGCTGATATGTATGGTCAGCCAGCACTCAGGGATGGAGTGTGCCAGGGGCAGAATACGCAGCTCCGATAGTGAAGGAGGCCAGCTCCGAAAGGGACTCAGCCCCTCCGGATTCACTCATTCAGAAAACGCAGGTGAGATGACGCGAACCTGCAATCTTAGCTACTCCAAAAGCTGAGTCTGGAGAATCATCTGAGTCCAGGAGTTCAACACAGGCTTAGGCAATTTGTAGGACCTCTCCCATTTCAAATCATCATCATCATCATCATCATCATCATCATCATCATCATCATCATCCGCTAGAAACCCTGGCTGAGTATCTGAGACACAGACCTACAAGTCGTACTTGAAGGACCTCCAACAGAGCACAATCTTTTTTTTTTTTTTTTTTTTCGAGACAGGGTTTCTCTGTGTAGCCCTGGCTGTCCTGGAACTCACTCTGTAGACCAGGCTGGCCTCGAACTCAGAAATCCACCTGCCTCTGTCTCCCAAGTGCTGGGATTAAAGGCATGCGCCACCGCTGCCCGGCTGACAGAGAACAATCTTAATGAAGTCCCATCTACTGCCCAGGCCTGAGAGAGAGGGTTCTTGGGCTCTAGGCTCTAGAAAGCTGACCCCAGGAACCGCATGGCTTACAGGAAGTCCCCGTCAGAGTTTCAAAGTTTCTAGCTCTTCCAGGTAATAAGGTTGTAAATTCTTCCCTTAGGATTCACACTCATACCCAGGAAATTGGGAAGGCTGCACAGGTAGGTTGTTAGAGAGATTCCAACTCCCCAAACTCCAAAAGGCAGTCCAGATAGCCAGAAGTGGGCTCAACCTAGATTACAGGATTTCTGACTTAGATAAGAGCCAGCATTCCTCTGGATGTGTGAACCTGGTTTCCCTCGACCAAAAGGTGTCGTTTCCCTTATGAGTGGCAGAAGGGACAAATGGCTATCTGTGGCACCTATTAGCACACCAAAGGCTCAGTGTCCCAAGTATCTGTCACACCTTTCAACGTTAATGCTAGCTTGGGGGGGGGGGGGGGGGCTTTTCACTTTCTCGGCTCCTGGGCTTCCCTTCCCCCATAGCTACTGGTTCTCCTTGTGATCCTGCAGTTTTGTTTCTTTCTTGTTATGTTTCTCTACCTCCTTCCCCTGCCCTCTCTCCCTCACTCCCTCTCTCCTCTACCCTCCCCCTTCTCTGTCTTCTTCCTCCTCTGCGTGCTGTGCCCTGTTTCTCTCATGTTTTCTGTATTCTTTCTCCCTTGCTAGACTCTTACAAATGTCTCTAGCTATTCTTCCCCTGCCCCCCCACCCCCCCCCACCCCCGTCTCTCTGTCTCTCTCATCTACAATAAAAGCCTTCCGCCTTAACCATACCACAGAGTGGTCATGCTGTCAGTTTATACAGAGGTCCTTCCAGATAAGAAGAAAGGAAATGAACCTTCTGGATGCCTACCTGTGACCTGCCAGTCTGTCACCAGAGAGGAGGAGCCCTCCAATAAGAACTCCATCCCCCAGACGAAGGTCTCTGTAAGGGGTGGCAGAGACTGCCCCAAAGGCTCTAGTGTTTCTTTTCCCTGATTCTCCACTGACTCCTTGCTACTGTGGCACAAAGGCCAAGGGTGCCAGGGACACCAAGTCCCTAGGAAGAACCCCTGTGGATCTACCCACCCTGGGTATATTTTACCCAGAGGCACTCAGATCCCCAAGAGGAGTCCCAGTGTTTCTCTGATCTTCTAGACTCCTGGTCTCTTTATGGGGGCTGGGGGGTGCAGCCTTAGGTTCAGATCCATGAACATGGAAGGCAAAAAAGCAAGAGTGCTTCTATCTAAAAGGCAAATGTGCATACTGTGTCCCCTGCCGGCTACCCCATCAACACTGCATCCCATACATAGCTATGGAGTCACTCAGCTGCCCGTCATCTGTAAGTGTGTTACCTGTTATCTCTTAGTTCCTGGACCCGGCTGCAGTATCAGGCCTGCCTCAGAGGCCTGGATGGCTGAGGTTGAGTCTATAATAGGAAGAAAGGCTTGCCTTGGGAGCCTTACAGGAAGTGCCACACTCCTTTGGCCCTTGGCTCCATAGCTACAAAATTAGCCACCTTCAGCCAACCTCTAGGAGCTGTAGAGTCAGATTTCCAAGTGGTCCAAAGTACCAAAATTCCTCATCCCTCAGCTTCCAGGGATGAAGACATCTCCTAGAGCAAAGCTCCCAGAGGTGCTTCAGTGCCCTGGATGACCTAGTCATCGAGAGTTGATATCAGTGGTCCACTCTGCAGAATCTCTAGCTCCTGTTCTTATGCTTGAGTTCTGAGCCCTTACAATGAGCAAGCTTACACAGGAGGACAGTGAGGACAGCAGAGACTGCACCACATAACATAACATTGAAGGGCATGCCACCATCAATGGTGCAGGGGAGACTTTCTAACCTGTCAAGATTTCGGTCCTGCTCTAGATGTCTGGGGTGGGGCCCAGACACTGATGAGTTATAAAAATTCTCCAGCTATTGCAGCCTGTAGCCAGGATGGAGAATCCCCTCTGGGCTTTGGCTGCCCCCAACTCCTCCTCGTGGGCAATGAGAAGTAATGACATGAAGGAGCTGGGGCATGACACTGTGGTGACCTTATGACCTTAAATTTTGTCACCGTGGGCCATACATTACGATGTCCTGCTAAAGGCTCTTCTCTAGATAAGATGCAGCCTGGCAAGCGGCAGAATTCCACAGTCTGGAAAACAGTCCCAGGTTGGGGCTGTTTGTTCTGGGAGAGCTGCTGAGCCTCTGCCTCCTGGCCCCCAACCCCATCTCAGAAAGTGAGAGAGAAGTGCCAGTGGGATATGAGATGGGCTTTCAGGTCAGTCTGATTCCAGACCAGATAACTTTGTCTATCTGAGCCTCCCTTTTTCCCTGCAGCCTGAGGTTAGTGGCTTTGGCTGCCCTGCAGTTTAAGGTGAAGATGGAAGAAATTGTCCTTCTCTGTGCCTCTTAGTGGTGCTAAGGGGGGCCCAAGCCAGACCTGTGTCAGGGAGATGGAGAGGAGGTGATTCAGCCTGTTTCCCTATAACTAGCACCCAGGCTCACCATCACGGTCATGCTCACGGTAAATACTTACCTTCATGTTCAGGGAGTGGGAATGGCTGAGAGGGGCTGAGGGCAATGAAGCTCAAGGGCGGTCATGGAAGTCTCTAAATCACAGCTTGGGTTTTTGTCATGCCTAGAGCCCCAAGGCCTTGAGGATGCATTCACAGATGTCACCGTCATTGGCTTGGAACTGTTTGAGAACAAGAAGGAAGAAGGGCTCTTGCACTTTGGAGGTTGACAGACACGTGTGCAAATCTAGGCTTGGCTTTAGGCTAGCTGCATAGCCTGGCACAAAGTAAGACCCTCTGAACTTCAGTTCATACACTCTAAATCAAAGGTAGTGATGCCAGCTTTACAGACAGTGCTGGAAATTCATACCCTAAGACCAGGATATGGGACACACGGTGGATGCCGAACCCTTCCCAGGACAGCCTTTGGTCCACTGTGCCGAGGATAAGCTCTCAACTTGCTTGAGTCAAGGCTCTGACTCACTCAGGACAGCCAGGTAATGCTGGCACAGGTGTGGTGAGAAGTGGATGACAAGCCCAGCTTATCAAACCTGCAGGAAATCTTCAAAGTTTCTGCCTCCGCCCCAAAGGAACCATCGACCTCTCCAACCATGGGTTTTTCCTTTTATTCAGAAATAGGGTTATCATTTCCCAGGAAGGTTTTGCCAACCGCTTGCCATAACCCAAGACCAGGTGAGTAATTTTCTCCCAGTACCTGCCCCTCCCACCCATGTCTGTGGTGACTTTTCTTTCTGTCTCCCCACTGGATGACCAGCACCATAAAAGCAGGGCTATCTCCATCACTGTAGACCTGGCATTCAGTGCAAGGTCTCCCCCCAAATGCAGTGTGAAGATATGACAGCATCAGGTTTGCCTCTGTCTTCCAGATTGTGCCAGCTGACACTCACCTTGAGACCCATGCATGCCAAGTGGTGAAGGGCCATCTCAATCCAGGAGCACTTAGAAATGGCTGTCATCTTGGTTGTTGAATATAAAAACCCCGGAGTGGGGAGAGGTCCCCATCATTCACTTGCCTGGTCTGTGAGAACTGGCTGTGTGACCAGTGTTCCTTTAAGACTGGTCTGTGTCCGTGACAAGGTCCTGTTGCCTCAAGGAGGATATTGAGTTTAGCTGCATAAGAATATGTTTCCTGGAGGGCAGGGCAACCCCACACTAGTGGACGGTGGCCTCTTTATCTATCTGCTCCCAATGACTCCCCGAATGTTCTTTGCTGAGCTACTACTACCCCATAGTCTAGTCTCTGCAGGGGGAGTGTCACTGGGTCCCCTCAGTCTAGACAAACCTATTATAAGGTCTTTGACTATACATTACTTGAATGGAATCACTGAAGGGCTTGGAACTGGAGAGGGGTGTAGTCTGACTTATGCTTCAATAGAATCTGACTGGTATGTTGAGAGTGCTTGGAAAATGTGACCATTTATCGGGGTTACACAACACTCACAGTTAGTGTGTACTTGGCATGAGCGAGGTTTAATCCTTACCTCCCCAACCATGAGGTAGGCATAGTATCATCAATCTCTTTGTGAATAAAACAGCTGAACCAACCAGATTATGTAATTGCCCAAATACCAACCAGTGATGGGTAGAGTCAAGATTTGAACTTGAGCATTTAGTTCTAGATTCTGTGTATTTAATCAACTCTCTCTATAGAGTACACACAAGTATTTCAAAGGAAAAAACTAATATAAACTAATAATGGTATGGTGTGAGATTGCAAGGAATAATACAAAAATTATCTTAAAATTTATTTATTACTTCTATTTAACATAGTGGTACCAGCCTAGGATATAAGAGAAGAAAAGAAAGAATAAATGCTAGAAATGAAGACATAAAACTGTCTTTTTTTGCAAAAAGTAATCATCAAAAATCCTAAGGAATCCATCTTAGAAAGTTACCATTGGCAATAACGGGGTTGAGAAGGGTTACAGGAGACAAAGTCCACACATACAATTTTGTTTCTGTCTACCAGTAATAAACATCTGGAAAAGGAAAATAAAAACAACCCCCCCTTAAGTAGTCTAAAGAAATATGTAATATTTAGAGACATTTTAAACCAAGTATATTCAAGCCCCATTCACTGAAAACTTTGGGAAATCATTAGTAAAAAATGAAAGAGAATTTAAATAAATGGCGAGATATACCATGTTCATAGACTGGAAGGTCTTATAATCTATCTCCAATTTGACCCATGAAATTCTAATAAAAATTCCAACAGGTTTTCCTTGTAGAAATAGGCAAGCTAATAGTAATATTTATATTGAAATGCTAAGGTCCTATAATAACCAAAATAATCTTTTTAAAGATATATCCATTGGGAGACTTGGTGTTATATTTGATTTTCAGATATGCTATAAATCTAAGGTCCAAGATCAGAGAAAACAGATCAGAGACTTGTCTCAGTCAGGGCTTCGATTGCTGAGATAACCTGAGGAACAAAAGCAACTAGTCTGCTTACACTTCCATATCACAGTCCAGTATCGAGAGGAGCCAGAGCAAGACCTAAAGGCAAAAAGCAGGAACTGAATGAAGCAGAGGCCGTGGAGGAATATTGCTCACTGGCTTGATCCCCACAGCTCGCTCAATCTGCTTTCCTATACTACTCGGCACTGCCAGCCCAAGGGATGGCACCGCCCACAGTGGACTGAATCTCCCACATCAATCATTAATTTCTAAAAAATGCTCTACAGAGTTGCCTTTACCCAATCTTTGGGGGGGTATTTTCTCAGTTGGGGGTACTTCTTCCCAAATAACTCTAGTTTGTATCAAGTTGACCTAAAACCAGGACTGGAGAGATGGTTCAGCAGTTATGAGCTTTGACTACTCTTCCAGAGCACTGGTGTTCGATTCCCAGCATCTACAAGATGGTTCACAACTGTCTCTAATTCCAGTCCCAGGGGATCAGATGCCCCTTCTGGCCTCTGTGGGCACTGCATGCACATGGTGCCCAGACATACATGCAAGCAAAACACCATACATGTTGGTTTTAGAGTTGACTTTAAAACTAATCAACACATCATGCAAAAATAAAACCACACAGATGCTCAGAAAAAAAAAAAATAAGGAATCCTAAAAGCTCAGTAGATAGAAGAATATAATTTATTCTTCAAATGAAACAAGATACCTGAATATCTATAAATAGAAATACAAAGGAACCTCCATTCTTACCTCAGACTATATGCAAAAACTGAAAGACAAGCATAGAAACAAATATAAAGGTCAAAACTATAAAATTTCTAGAAAAAAGAATGTGGGATTCCCTAGTATATAAAAAGAATCAACCATTAAAAAAAAAAAGGCAACTTAGATTTTATCACAGTCAGACGTCTTTTTTGAAAACAACAACAACAACAAGAAAACAAAAACAAAAACAAAAACACTATTGAGAAAATAAAAAGCCAAGCTACATATCAGGAAAAATATTTTAAAATAGTGTCTGTTCTGAACTGGGCAGTGGTGGCTCACATCTTGAATCCCAGTGGTTAGGAACCTGGGGCAGAAGGATCTCATTGAGTTCGAGGCCAGCCTGGTCTACAGAGTGAGTTCAAGGACAGCCAGGGCTATACAGAGAAACCCTGCTTCAAAAAAATGCTGTCTATTCTGTATACAAAATAGACAAAAAACTTATATCTGGTATATTTCTTTTTTTTTAAAAGATTTATTTATTTTATTTATATGGGTACACTTTAGCTGTCTTCAGACATTACAGATGGTTGTGAGTCACCATGTGGTTGCTGGGATCTGAACTCAGAACCTTCAGAAGAGCAGTCAATGCTCTTAACCACTGAGCCATCTCTCCAGCCCCATGGTATATATCTTTTAAAACTCGATTCAATTATATGACAAAAATGATCAAAAAAATCTAGACAGATACTTAAAAAAAGTCCAAGTGACCAATAAACACACGTAATATCAACACCATTATAACCAAGGGAATGTGATTAAAACCCCAGCAGGATTCCGCTCTGTATCCAGTGGAAGGTTAAAGTTTAAAACTTGATGATATCAAAGGTTACATCACCTGAGTATAAAATGATAAGATAGACTCTCACATGTTAGAGTCTCGAATTTTCTTCTACAGTTAAACCTACCCTGGCAGAAATGGCCCAATAATTCCACTCACCCCTAGACATTGAGAGAAATTAAGGCATCGATCCAGCAAAAATCTTTCCAGCACAGTTATTCTCAAAAATTATGCTTGCAATACTCTCCAAACTACAGCTAACCCAATAGATAAATGAAATGGAGTGTATGTCTCTACTATGGAATACTACTCAGCAGTCAAAACAACCACTTACCAACCCCCTACCACATTAGCTGAGCTCGAGAGGCCAGACACAGAAGAACACACAATATGCTCGTTCGCTCATATAGGTCTTCATAAGGACCAAATAAACCTACAGTGACTGAGAACCGGGCTGGGGCTGGGGCACGACGTTCCGTGGGAGATTATGGGATTTCCTGGGGATGCTGAAGAAATTCTATGTTGGCAGGGATTGTGTTTATCCAAGTGTTTCATATTTTACCATCTATGAAACTGTACACTTAAAATGGGTATATTTATATATAGTCTGTAAAATATTTCAATGAGTTCTTTGTGCTTGGTGCTTGACAAGCCTCTTGCTCGTCTGATAGTAACTGTCTTTATCGATGAATGAACGGAGGTCAGTGATAGAGACGGTGATGAGAACACAGAGGTCTCATGAAGCCCAGTGCTGGGTAGACACTAAATCCCTGCTCTGCTTTTGTGTGTGTGTGTGTGTGTGCGTGCGTGTGTGTGTGTGTGTGTGTGTGTGCGTGCGTGTGTGTGTGTTTCTATGTGGATGCTTGCAGGTGCACATGTGTGTGCTGTGATCGACCTTCGTTGCCATGCCTCAGATGCCAGCCACTTTGTTAACCCTATAGAACTTGTGGCCTGGAGAGATGGATCAATGGTTAAGAGCACTAGCTGCTCTTCCAGAGAACCCAGGTTCTCACTGGATGCTCCTCTAGAGAACCTCACACCCACCATGCTCACAAGCATCTGTAAGTCCAGTTCCAGAGGACCCAGTGCTGTCCTCTGACCTCCACGGTGTGCACATGGAGCAGACATTCACAGTTAAAACACCTATACACATAAAAGAATTCATTTTTGAAGTGGAGCTCATCTCGTCATGAATTTACACGCTATCTTGTACAACAACTATGCTCACCACTGTGTCATTCCAGTGTTAGCATATGTGCACCATATGCACTGTATACACAAATACAAATATGTACATACAGTGCCCTTCTCTGAAGCCACTGAGAAAGGAGGCACTGCCCAGCTAACTGCAGGCTCAAGCCTGCAGGAGACCCGTACAAAGCCCCTGCACTCTGCCCCCTATGACATTAGCAACAGAAAAACTCCACCCAGCTGATCCTTTCTCTTTCTGGATGTGAGGAAATATCTGACTTCTGCCTCCTGCTTTTCTCTTCCTGGCATTCTGTGGTCAGCGTCTGGAGAAGGATGCTGTCTGTCTCTTCCTGTAGCTGCCCATGGACAGGGCTTGGTGTGGGCACACAGGAGAGTGGTGGGGGATGGGAGGTGGGTGCTGCCGCCTGGAGCACCTGGGGAGCCTAGCAGTCAGGGCTACAGGGTCCTGATTTTGCTTATTTCTCCAGGAATGAGCGCCATTCTTCAGATGTATCAAGGTAACAACTGGACTTACTCTTTGCTTTCACTGTTGTCTCTACATCAAAGTCCTCAAACTGTGGCTTTAGCTCTATAAACACCAAGGAATGGCTTGTTGCTTCATAAACACAGGGACTGGTGACGCGAGGAATGCCTCCAGCTGACCACATTCCTGGGAGGCAGCTGGGCTGGGATGTCACAGGGTTACCTAGCTGAGTTTCCTAGGTGTCACGTAGGGGTTACGCAAAAGAGTGAGGATGTCTCTGCTCTCACACACACCGAACACTGAGCAGAGGGCCGGAAATTTTTATTACTTGCAGTTCATAGATGATCTTCGTGAGTATGAGCAATCACATGGAGGATCTATATTTGTTTAGGCGTTCTCACATGCTTCTGAGCCAGTACATCATTGGTGGACTTAAACTACAAAGCGCCGCAAAAAGTCCGTGTGACTAAGGATGTAATCCTTTTTGCAGTCAGTTGGCCAAGCATGTTGAGATGCCGGATGGGAAGGGTAGGTCATGCTCTCTGCACAAGATAACTGAAGCAGCTTCACTGTTTCTCTCGCAAGACAGGATAATTGCAGGCAGATGCCTTTACCCAATGAACTGCCAGGTACCATTTCTTGAGAGAGATGTTATAGTTTAGAAAAAAAATTCCTTCTTACTCTTAATTTTCTTTTACAGGAGCTCTCGGAGGGCAGGGTGATGCTTGCTGGTCTTGGTATGAACATGTGTGTGCACTGTAGCATGCATAGGGAGGTCAGAGGGCAACTTGCAGGAGCCAGTTCTCTCTTTCCATCATGTGGCTCTCAGAAATTGAACTCGGGTCATTGGTGGCAAGTGACTTAACCCCTGGGCCGTTTCATAGGCCTATGAGTTCACTCTTTTTATGGGTCTGGTCTATTGATGCCAGGTGTTCCATCTACCATGCATATATGCCGATTTCCTCTGACCTCTACATGCCTACTGTGTCATACATATACACACAAAGAAATAAATGTAAAAAAATTTTTAATCAGAAGCAAAAAAAAAAAGACAAATCCTCTCAAACAAACAAACAAACAGCCTTATCTTATGAACTGCTGACACCACCTGACCTTTCTTTCCTTTTCTTCTTCCTCTTTCTCCTCCTCTTCCTCCTCTTCCCTTCTTTGGCATCTGTAAAGTGTGTCTTATCTTCTCCATTGTCAATGTGTGAGCAACAAGTTGCAGGTTACAGCATGCAGATGAGATTTGCCAAGACTACTTTCAAGTGGCTTTGCTCCACTTCACGTGAAATGAGGGACTTACAGCCATATATTTTGCATGCATGCATACACATGTATACACACACACACATACACACACACCACACACAGACACACCACACACAGAAACACACACACACCACGTACACACACCACACACCACATACACACATACCACAGATACACACACATGGAGAACCTCTTTTAGAGGCTGGAGAGATGGCTCACTTGATAGCGCTTGCTGCAGAAGCATGAAAGCCTGGGTTAGTCTCCAGCACCCACATTAAAAAGCCAGATGCAGTGATGTATGTTTGAAGTCTGAGCACTCAGGACGCAGGGGCAGGAGGATCACTGGGGTGTATTGGCCAACCAGCCTAAACCGGTCAGTGAACCCCAGGTCCCACTGAGAGACCTGTGGATCTTGAGAAAGAATGCCTGAGACTGACCTCTGACCTACACACACATGTGCATATACATCTACACACAAAAACATTTTCCATGTCACACACACAATTCTCTTTGAGCAGAAAGGGAGAAGGAAGATTTTAAATCATCATACAAAGTAACGGGTTTCCTTATGTCATTTTCATACACACTTAGTGTTGGCTGACCCTCCTTCCCCGCTCCCCTCCCCCAGCTCATGGCTCACCATGCTACCCTTCCGTGCCCAACAGCTCCCTTCCCACATCCATGTCACAAATACTTGATTACCCTCCCTGCCTTTCTCCCTTCAGCTCTCTAGTCTCTCTCATGGTCCCTTCTCAATTCATGGCCTGCATCTACGCTCACCCCACACAATGCACAGCATAACAATGAACACAATGCAACAATCTGCATCTGAGAGGGAACATGTGGTCTTTCTGTCTTCACCCCAGTTAATATAATAACTTCCAGATCCACCCATTTTCCGTGACATTTTCATAATTTCATTTTTCTTTATGACTTAATAAAATTCCATTGCATATATATACCATATGTTTGTTACCCCCTCATCTGTTGACGGACATCTAAGCTGTTCCCATCTCCTTGCCATTGTGAATAGAGTAGTGAGCATCTCTGTCTGTGTGTGTATGTATCTATCTATCGATCATTTGTTTATTTTATGTATGTATGTATGTATCTATCTACTCTATGTGTTTATCTATGTATCTATCATTTGCTTGTTTGTTTGTTTATTTATTTATAGAAATCTACACACACTGTTTTCCGTGACGGCTGCACAAGCTTACACGCCCACCAGCAGTGAGAGATTTCTCTTTCCACACATCCTCATCTGCAAGTATTGTTTGTCTTCTTGATGGTAGCTGCTCTTATTGGGATGACATAGAATCCTAAGATCACTTAAATTTGCATTGAAATCATGATTACGAGGCAAGATGCGCCCACTGTTGCATGTGGCATGAAGCTTATTGGGGTACCCAAGCCTTCTCTGACTGGATTTGAGACCTTCTTCACAGATGTGAATTCATGTGTGGTGCTATAAACCTGGTTAAAAAAAAATCCTGTGAGTGTGGAGATCACATGCCCTAGGGAGGGAATCCACTGGTGGTGTTTTGGAAAGTTGGTCATATTGTCAAACTATCTTAATATTTATGTTTATGCACATAAATTTGTGATGCTTTCAGCCTTGGTCAGAGAAGCTTCGGCAGTGGATGGTAGTTAACACAGAGATTCATAAGTGGTTCAAGTGCTGAGAATCAATGACTGTGAGTACTAGGTCGTAAACAGGTCATTCATATCCATCCCCCTGACCAATCCAAGTCTCAGGAAATATCAAAGAAGGATGGAAAAATGCAAGAGCCAGAGAAGAGGAAGAAAAGCCAGGAAAGGCTGATGTGGTTGTTGCCTGTACAAGTCCTGCACAAGATAGAATCACTCACACTTCCATCCTGGGCGAGGGAGGGCTCCTGAGGTCACACCCCCAACCGAGCAGCTATTAGTATTTAACAGCTGCTTGGGGAGGGAGAGTTACTTTTTGTTTGGTTTGGTTTGGTTGGTTGGTTGGTTGGTTTTTTGGGTTTTTTTGAAACAGGGTCTCTTTGTGTAGCCCTGGCTGTCCTGGAACTCACTCTGTAGACCATGCTGGCCTCGAACTCAGAAGTCCGCCTGCCTCTGCCTCTCAAGTGTTGGGATTAAAGGCGTGCGCCACCACTGCCCGGCAAGAGAGTTACTTTTCTTTGAGAATCTAGTCACTGGAGGGCTGTCCATGCCCCAGTGAATGATAGTCCAGCTTTCATGTGCATGTGGTCAGCACTAATTCGACTCAAAGGGCTATTCATTAAAAAATAACAATATTTTTTAAAAAGGCATGACATTTGAAGGCAGGCAGGTTGATGGGATCTTGGGAAATCTGGAAGGAAGAAGTGGGGGATAAATCGGACCCAAGTATACGTGTATAAAAATTTCAAAAAGTAAATTTAAGATGTTATTCTAAAAAGAAAAGAAAATGTTGCTAAGGATATTGAACACCTTTTAAAGGATCCATTGGCTATTTGTATTACTAGACGGTAAGCTGCTAAGGGAGAGGAAGAGAAGGGTGGGAAGGAGGAGAGGAAGGAGAGCCGGAGATGAATATCATCAAAGCAACTATATACAGGTCTGAAAAGGAAGCCCATCATTTTTTACAATTAAAAATGCTAATCCTTTTTTCTTTTAAGGAAACAAGCTCCTCTTAAGGGATTAGTGAGTCCAAGAGCTCTCTTTTACGTTTAGGATGTGGCCGCTCCTGGCGTTCTTCGTGTCCTGTGCAAATGCATACTCCTTCCTATCCCAAGGATTTCTTTGATCTTCTTGCAGTGCAAGTTTGCACTTGGCAACGACTTCATTGGGATTTTATACCTGAAAAGGTTATTTCACCATTACTGAAAGGCTTTGTTACTAGGTAAGAAGCACTCTTATCTTTGTGTAAAAGAATGCTCTGGCTCTTGTGGATTCCAACAAGAAAGCTGTCTGCTATCTTCCCTTGGGCTATGGTTCAGACTTCTTGTCTTGCATCATTTTTGGAGCATCAAGAAGTGCTTAGCATGGTTTCCATAGTCAGTAGTTTACAGAATCACTTTTGTCCCATCTCACCTCTTCCGGGACTCCAGTGACATGTGCACTGGGGTGTTCATTGTTACCCTAGAGCTCACTGTGGGTTTTTTGGGGGGGCTTGTTGCTGCTGCCGTTTTTTGTTTTGGTGTGTGTATGTGTTTCCTTTGTGTTTCCAGGTGTCTTCAGTTCCCTTATCTTCTCCCTTTCATAGCCAAGCCACCATATCCAATATCAAATAAACAGCCGTGGGCATTGGCATGCCTGTCCATTCAGTCTAGATCTTAGACTTCCTTAGTGTGTACGTTCAGTTGTTCCTCCATCTGTCTTCCCCGAGGTGTAGTGAAGGGATGTGTGAAGGTCTCAGCCCACCGATTCTATCATCTATGCCAGCTCTGGGTTAGTCCTAACTGGTAACCGTTCCTCTGCATTGAGTATCATGTCTCTCTATGTCTCTTCATATCTGATAATCTTTGAGTGTTTGCCAGCATGTAAATATTACCTTGCCAGGGACTACATGTTTTGGTCTTCCTATAAACATGCTTGAACTTTGTTATGAGGTGTGATTAAGTCACTTAAAGGCTGTTTTTTTTTTTTTTTAAAGAAATATTTTTAATTATGTGTATGCTTCTTGTGGGTTTATGCACAAAAGTGTGGGTGCCCAGAGAGGTCAGAAAATGGCATCGGATCTCCTGGAGCCAGAGGTATGGGGTGGGAGGACTAAGGTCCCTGGTGTTGAGGAGTGTTGGAAGTAAACGTGGGTCCCCTGAGAGAGGCAGTACATGCCCTAACCCTCTGAGCCACCTGTCCAACTCCATGATTAATTCTTTTTAAGACTTGCTTTTAAACGTGATTATATTACATCAGAGTAGCATTTAGTCTGAGGCCAATTTTTTTCTGGTCACTGAAGCAGGCACTATGCAATCTGCCTGACTATAAAAGTTTCCATTCTGGATGGCACAACCAGTACATTTTCTTTCCTTGGGCTACAAAGATTTCTCCGCTTTGGTCTTTTGGGGGGTATATTTTCACTCGCCTTGTGTGACCCAACACACCGGAGGGATCCTCTGTGTGTTCCTAGAGTTTTATTCCTTTTGCTAATCATTTCCTCTGCAAAGTCAGCCTTCCACTCAAGCCCTATCTTCTCGGATTAGGGAGATTCTCTTAGTCCTCCCAAGCTTGTCCTTCTGGATCGCACCTCAGTTGTTTCTCTTGCGTTAAAGATTACAGTTTCTAATTGCTTAATGTCTAATGCTTTAGGAGAGGTCATGTTACATATTTGTCAAGTTTTGTCTGCTTCAGGGAGAAGTAAACCTGGTCCGTTAATCCATCTTGTTCAATGTTGGGAGTCTTAGATATCTATCTTTTGATGGGATAAGCCTGAAGTCCCTGTTAGTCATCCATGTGGTGAGGTATATCCTGAGACTTTATGAGTCAAAAGCTGTGGGAGGCAACCCGTTCAGTCCCCTGGGAATGGCCTGTTTTCTTGGAACGTGCTGTGAACACCTTGGCAGCTGAGAGATAAGAGAAGATCCCAAAACGTTCTGTGCTCGGAGAAATGAGTGGCCCAGGCTCGGCTCCTGCTCCACCACTGTCGTGCTGATGACTGTTTTGTCTTGAACAGACAGAGCCATTTCTGTTGCACTGTGGTCGAGGCTTGTATAGATTCTGAACTGTAATTCTTTCAAGCACTTACTCAGTTGCTAATTTCTCTGAGTTGGTTCCGGGTATTAATCACAACACACTCTTTCTCCTCATGTTCTCAGAGCTTAACGTTGGATTTCCTTTCTCACGCCCACCACTTGCTGTCTCTCAGCAGAACAGGAGCTACTTGGGGCCCATCTTGACCCAAAAGAGCCAAATTAAAATGTTTGCCGCGAGCATGTATTTAAGTGATAAGTGTTATTGAGCCATTATTACACAGAGTCACTTTATTCCTTCTTAGAGCTTCAAAATATTCTTCCCGTCTCTCCACCACCCTCTTATTTTAGAATGTCTTGATTTTATTGTATTTCTACTTTGATAATGGCTGGTTCTCTCTTAGCATACAACATTCTTGCCATGCCTTGCCAACCCACCCAATAACATCTGTGCCCGCTATCCAGCACACTGCTCACCTTACTCCCTCCTGTTCCTGGGGGTCTGGTAGTGTGTGTGCCCTTCCTCTCTCTCTTGACAAAGCAATGGTTCTACCAAGCAATTGCCTCTAACAACATGGGTCCCCTCCCCAGACCCCAGTGCCAGCTCCCTCACTGTTACAACCCACTACTAAGCCGGCAGCATATATCTTGGGATTTTATGCCGACAAGCTCGCACTGCCTTTAATCATCTTTTTACAAGTCAAGGAGCTGTACAGTGTTGTGGGCTGTTGTTGTTTTTCTCTACCACAGACTCGGATCTGGCAGAAGTGAGACTTGGGAGTCTGGTGTTTGGAGTTCAGGAGGCAGAAATAGAGGCCCTCATCATATGGTATTTTAGATTATCATATGCCCAGTGAGTGTTCCTGGTTGAATGGTCACTCCTAGCTTGTGACTTCTAGGTCACTTTGGCTAAAAGACCAAAAGCAGCTGAAGAGTTCACGAGACAGTCAGGCATGGTGATGCACACCTTTAGTCCCAGCAGAGACAGGTGGAGCTCTGTGAGTTAGAGGCCAGCCTAGTTTACATACCGAATTCCTGGACAGTCAGAGCTACATAATAGAACGATCTGGTCTCAAATAACAACAATAACAGCAAAAGAGCTCATGGGGTAGCCTAGGCACTGGGCCAGAAAGTGATATTCCATTAGCCAGAACTAGCCACAAGGCCCCATCCAGAGACAGGGGACACTGGGAAATGCAGTCATCTTGCACAGAATGTACTCTGAAAGACAACTGCTTGGGGATGGTCTTACAGCACTGTCCCTGTGTCCTTCTTCACGTCTGACCACCTGCCTACCTAGCCCCACCGTACATAGGATTCTTGAGAAAGGCAGAAGCAACAGGCTAAACTTAGACATGAGGAAAGAGACTTATGAAAGATTGGCTCATGCAGTCGCCAAAGCTGAGATGTCCCATGGTCTTTGACCTGCAAGCCACAGAGCAAGGAATGCTCAAATTCTTTAAGCTCAAGGAATGCTCAAATTCTTTTGAGCTTTAAAACCTGAGAACCTATAGTATATTTCTTAGTCTAAATCCAAAGACTTAAGAACCGAGGGTGCTGGCATCTGAAGACGAGAGAAGATAGCTTCCTAGGTCCCTTTTGTCCTATTCTGGTTCTCAGTGTATTGGAGAATACCCACTCATATTGGCCAGGGTGATTTTATACACACACACACACACACACACACACACACACACACATATATATATAGTCTCTGATGCAAATGCTTCTTCTTGAAACAGCCTCACAGAAAAACCTAGGAATAATGTTTAACAAGCTCTCTGGACATCCCTTAGCCTAGTCAAGTTGAAACAGAAAATTAAGCATCATATCCTCTTCCTTGTGACTATTCAATACTACTGAGCACTGAGCCCTGGGGAAAGAACTGACTGCCATGCCACCCAGAGCCTGCTGGCTTCTGTGTCCATCTGCTGCCCAGACCCTGAGGCCCGTGCAGACAGAGACAGACATTGTCTGTCTCTCTGCCTGTGACACCGGGTGCATGCTGAGTGAATAAATAGAGAATGGGGGAGGAGGGATGAGTCAACTAATGAGCAACACACTCCCAGGGCTTCTAGTCTATGCTGATGGGTCAGAACTCCAGTCTTTGTCTGAAGAAAGCAGGCAGAACTTGTGTGTGACAGAACACCGTATGTGGAAGGAAGCAACCTCCTGAGGCCAGGTGATGTGAGGCTCCTGCTAAAATCCCTTCCCTGGGGGAAAAATAAAGCAATGTCTACCTTTCCTCCCAAGGTCTCAATGACAAGCCCAGATGGGGTTCCACCAGACGTCTCTCTAAAGGACAAATGACTTTATTGGGCTTCGCTATTAATCCCAGGTGAGGGGTTACTTTCAGAGATGCAGTGTTCCTCCCACAACTGTCCACATCTGGAAAGCCTTACCTAACAAGGATGAGGGCTTCTTAGCCTTCCCCGGCCTCTATGCTCTAGCTGCTCCCCCAGGCCACACACAGAGTTGCTGGCCGCCGGTAGAGAGCAGATGCACACTCAGGAGAGATTCTCTGTCTTCTAGCGTGTAAACTGTTAATTGTCCCAACTGGGATGATCTTTAGGGGTGGGGGATGGGGGCCTAGCTGAACTCCCCACAACGGTAGTTGTTTGACTCAACGGACAGTCACTCATGACAGAGGTCCTAGAGCAGGGCCTTCAGTTTCAATTAAGAGAAGGTTCAGGGTCACCCTGCCCTCTCAGATGGGCTGGGTAGTGCCTCTTACCTTTGTGCTGTGACATAAGGTCTTTAGTTACGAAGTCATTGTAAAGTTGGCTGAAGCTGTGTCATGTGTTGGGTACCATGTAGTATCCAGAGGATCTCATACAACCAACATAGGCTCTAATCTAATGGACCTTGCAGCTAATTAGCCATGTACACCATGGGAACGTCACAGTCCCCTGTCCAAGAGGACTTCCCCTCCTCCCTCCCCCTCTCTCCTCCCTCTCCCCCTCCCTCTCCCCCTCCCCCTCCCCTCCTCCTCCCCCTCCCCCTTCTCCTCCCCCTCCCCCTTCCCCTCCTAATTAGCCATGTACACCATGGGAACGTCACAGTCCCCTATCCAAGAGGACTTCTCCTCCCCCTCCTCCTCCTCCTCCTTCTCCCTCTCCCCCTCCCCCCTCCTTCTCTACATTTACCCTGGGGGACAAGAAGGCTTTGTGTAGATGAGCAGGGTCTTCTTACTCATTTCCCTTCCTGGGGCAAGATGCAAATCCACTTCATTTCTCACCAAGTGTGATGTTAGCCTCCACTGTTAGTGTGCTGGGATTTGGGGTCACCTAGGAGACACACTTTTGAGGGTGCCTGTGAGGATGCTTCCAGTGAGGCTTAACTGCGGGGGGGGGGGAAGGCTTGATATAAATGTGAGTGGCACCACCCAATGGGCTATGATGCCAGGCTTAATAAAAAGGGCAAAAGAGGAAGACAGCTGGGTACTGGTATTCCTTTCCCTGCTTCCTGGCTCTAGACACAGCATGACTAGCCAGCCACTTTATGCCCCTGCCACACCACAGCTGTGTCTGCTAGGGCCACCACACCTTCCCTACTATGACAGACTGTACCTCCAAACTGAACCCAAATCAACCCTCTAGGAAGTTGATTTTGTAAGGCATTTTGTCACAGCATTAAAAGTAACTAATATCCCAAGCTTGTCCAAAGGGTAAAGAGGAGGTAGTCCTCAGGGAGTTAGAGGGAAGGAAAAAACAGGAACAAGAATAAAGGGACAATAAAATGCACCTGGGACACATCAGGCCTGTTCTCACGACATGTTCTAGCAGAGCTGAGCTGCATCTGTCTCTGTACAGAACACAGCTGACAGGAGACACCGCTGGCCTCAGAAATGCACCCAGGTGGTCCTGACAAGCACACAGAGTTCTAAGAGACAATCACTGCCCTTTCCAGACCCTCCAGATAATGGATCCCAGGAAATTGGGATTTCCCCGGGGAGTCTCATCTGGAAGAAGGAAAAGCCAAAGCATGGGGGCCAGCCAGCCAGGGAAGAGATTTCACATAGTTTGGGCAACTTGCCAGACCACCTTACACAAGAGACTGGAGCCAATGACCGCTCAGCGATGGGACAGACCACACCCGTTACATATACTTCTTGCCTTCTGTTTAAACCTCAGCTTCACGCTAGGACCCCAAAGATGAAGGGGGGTCATCTTTGCCTTTTCTTCTTCCCAGTGTGGCCACACAAAATCAACCAATCACCTTTCTCTGCTTGTCCTTGTTTATTTGTCTGTTTAATTGACTGATTGAGGACAGGTAGCCCTGCCTACTTGGTTAGGGCTGCCAGGCCCAAGGCTCTGACCCTATCAACTTCAGAAACAACAAGAGGAGGCTGCTGAGTACCCCAGGTGGGAACATGTTGCCCTGGGAGTGAATTGCCCAAACCTTTCTGCCCCCATCTACACTTCTACATATGAGACGATACATTTCTATACCCCAAGTGTATGCCTGGCAGTTCCATAGGAAACCCCTTCAGAGATGAATTCTTCCCTACAGTTTTCTAAAAACAGGCCAAGGTGCCACCAGAGTCATAGTGTTAGATGCATGGGCACTAAACTCAAAGAAGGGTCCCAACATGGCCCTTGATGCCATGCTTGGATCTTTCTAGAAACTTTTGCTGCATAAGTAGTAGTAAAACATTCCAGGTACTTACCAGAACCACTTGAGGACATACTGTAGGGGCCACAGCTCTAAGGGACCTGGTATCTCCTATCTGGTTTTACAGCTGTAGTGGGGGAAAACATTTTTCTTTTTTATAAAAACATTTTTACGTGTGTGAATGTCTTGCCAGGATGCATGTCTGTGTACTTGTATACCTAGTGCCCTCCCAGGCCAGAAGAGAGCATTAGATCCCTTGTAACTGGAGTTACAGATAATTGTGAGCCACCATGTAGGTGCTGGGAATCAAACCATGGACCCTCTGAAAGGGCAGGCAGCGCTTCTAAACACTGAGCTATCTTTCCAGCTTTCATCAGGCAGATAGCTTTGTGCTTTGGGTATCCCTAAGGGGAAGAGGGACTCTCCACAGTGTCCGTGCTGTGATCACATGGGACAGGAGTGTACCAATGACTCTGGAGTTGTCTCTGTCTTCTGCTTCTTCTGTGGCTGGAGGTTTAAACCTGCAGAGAGACAGAAGATGCTTTATAAGAAGACAAGATTGTGTGTGAAGGGGGTATCTTGGAAGGATCCCCATTAGGGACTGTTGACTGACTGGTGGGGGTGATGCCCCACCTTCCGAGTAGGTGAGCGCTGGGCAGGCTTCCTTCCTTTAGCTCCTCAGACCATGACTCTTGTTTTCTAGTCATTGTCTTCCTGCTGCTTCTCTTCCCAGCCTCAGCTTCATTCTGGTAGAAGGATTGACTGTTAGGAGCCAAGCCCTAACACCCTCCTTGGAATCTGCCTGGGCCACCTCACTGTCCTTGAGAATCTAACACCCTCCTTGGAATTTGCCTGAGCCTCCACACTGTCCTTGGGAATCTGAGACTTTCTGAGGACCCGTTGTGTTTGCACAAGATAAGCTGGAGATGCCTGGAGCCAGAATCTTCACACCGTTCCTGGGAAGCTGACCCTAGTGACCTTCCGAGAGCTAGTTGTGTTTCCTCAAGACTAAACTGTCCTTCCCACCTCCTGGAAATAGACCGATCATAAAACAGTTTGACACCGGATGGTCTGGCTTGTTAAACCATGACAGCTGGGGGGGCCATAAGCCTCCTTTCCCCTCCCCTCTACGTTCCTTTTTCTCTAAAAGCAAACGTGTGTAAAAAATAAAGTGAGACCTAGATGGAACTTTGCCTAGCCTCCCTTCTCTCTCTCGCCCGTTTTTCTTTCAGGCTTAGTCCTCCTCGATCCTCGAGACTAACTAAGTCCTGCAGGTCAGGACAGAGTGGCGCCCAACGTGGGGCTTGAGGCACGGATTTTGCCAGACGGATTTTTGCCCATAAGAGGCGTTGCTGCAGCTCCAGAAAGGTTGAGGACCCCTGTGAAAGAGTTTTTCGTCCTCGGCAAGTGATTTTCATCCGTCTCATAAAAATGGGCCAAAAGTTGACTAAAGAAGCAGTCTTTATCAAAGACTTAAAGGGATCACTCAGAGAGAGAGGAGTTAAAGTTAAAAAGAAAGATTTAATTAAGTTTTTTATTTTTATAGATAAAGCCTGTCCCTGGTTCATAATAAATGGGCCAGAAATTCACCGGGGAAAATGGCAAAAGGTGGGACATGATCTTAATGAGAAACTGAGTCACGAAGGGCCGGATGCAGTCCCTGACACAGTCTTTACATATTGGGGATTAATAAGAGATATATTAGAAGCCGCATCTTCTGATCCAGATAAACAGCAGTTACTGTCTGTTGCGGAGTACTGCCTCCGCCCTCTTTCTAATGCAGAACCCTCCGCCTCCCTCCCAGATAAACAATCGGACACCCGAGTCCCCGCTAAGTCTCCCTCTGTAGTTATAGATATGTCCAGGTCCGCAAATTCAGACATCCCCACCCTGGAGCCTAAGCCTTTGGGGGCAGAGGCACCCCCTCCGAGACCTCCTTATCCGCCCTACCCCAGAAAAAACCTTCCTCCGTTCGGACTCTCTCCAAGACTTTCCGACTTAAAAACAGGTCTTCCCTGCCAAAGCCAACTAAGAAATACAGTAAACCACCCTCTTTCTCAGGGTCAGCCCCCTCCTTCCCACCCCAGAGCTGCCTTGACATTCCCGATTGTGGCCCAGGAGCTGAACGATAATCCCTTGGGTCCTGCAGAGACCGTAATTTTAGATGACGAAACTGCGACATGTTGTAACCCTGACAGGCCGCTGCAGCCTTCGGCTCCGCCCTACGGACCTCCTCCTTGTGTTTTCCGGCAACCACATATGCCTGCGTTTTCTGTCCCTAGCTCGTCTCTCCTTGAGTCCAAAAAGCAACTCTCAGCACAGATTAGCGAACTAAAAGGTCCTAAAGTTACAGAAGCAGTTCGCCCAGCTCTCCGCTGAACTCAGTTCTTTACAATCCGCTCTTCATGAGACTGTTCTCGCCCCGATTTCTGGATCAGTAAATAAGCCCCTCCTCAGTTCCAAACCCCCTAAAAAAACTCGAGGGTCCCATAGTGTTTCTTTGGCCTTCCCTGTGGTAACCCGTTCTTCTGGGGCGCCTAAACACCCTTCCATCTCCTTTGATCCCTCTGAGGATGCACTGAGCGACCCTGATGGTGAGGGGGAGGGAGCTCGAGAAAGTGAAAGTGAAGGAGAGGACGAACCGCCAGCACCGTCTGGCGGACACAGCAAGTTCCACGAACCGCCAGCGCCATCTAATGGGCACAGCAAGTTCCATAAGCTACATTTTAAAAATTTAAAAGAACTAAATACTGCCGTCAGAATGTATGGGCCAAACGCCCCTTTTACTCTCTCAGTCTAGGACTCCTTGTCTCGGGGCAGCTATCTGCTCCCAGGAGAGTGGATTCGTGTAGTTCAAGCAGTTCTCACCCACGGTCAATTTCTAACTTGGAAGGCGGATTTTATTGACCGATGCCAGGCAGTTGCAGCCACGAATTTAAGATCCCCCCAGTCGCCTTCTGGGACATGGACCTTAGACAAACTCAGTGGCCAGGGAAAGTATTCAACGGAGACAGAACAAAGGCGTCTGCCCCTTGGTCTCTTGGCCCAGACAGCTAACGCTGCTCTCGGTGCCTGGCGGGCTCTTCCGGCTGCCGGCTCAGCACTTACTCCTCTAACTAAAATAACTCAGGGAACTCAAGAGGATTATAGTGAATTTGTGAGCCGCCTCCTAGAGGCTGCAGAGAGAACCTTGGGCCACAAGGCTTCCAATGATAAGATTATCAGACAGTTGGCTTATGAAAATGCAAACTCAGCCTGCAGGGCCGCCTTATGTGGAAAAACCAGAGACAAGACTCTGGTTTTGATGAGATGAGATGAGATGATTCGCCTGTGCCGCGATGTAGATTCCTTTTCCTCTAAAATGTCTCAGGCTGTCCACCTTGCTGTGGGCGCCGTGCTCCAGGCTCAGAATACTCAAAAGGGTTGCTTTAGGTGTGGCCAGATGGGCCACTTTGCCTGTCAGTGCCCCAGGGTCCCAAGGTCAGTTGAGCCCCCGCAGGTGTCCTCGGGCCCCTCGGGCAGATCCTCACAGCCTTTCACCCTTTGCCCACGCTGTCGGCGAGGCAAACACTGGGCAAACACCTTTCGATCTGCCACTGACATTTCTGGAAGACCACTGTCTCCTCTTCAAAAAAATGGGTTGAGGGGCCAGCCTCAGGTCCCGATAGTCACCCCATTTCCTCCGGCCTTGGGGAACAGCCGGACAATAAACTCCCTCTCGCCCTCTACCGAGCCACCCCAGGGAACGCAGGAGTGGACCTGTGTGCCTCCGCCCGCACAATACTAAGACCGGAGGACAGAGTACAGATTCTTCCTACGGGAATTTTTGGGCCTCCCCCTAAAAATACTTATTTTCTGATCTTGGGCCGTGCATCCTCTACTTTGAGCAGACTCAGTGTCCACCCCTCCTTGGTAGACAATGACTATACTGGAGAGATTAAGGTCCTGGCCAGCGCCCCTTGGGGTCCAATATCTATCTCCCAGGGCCAACGTTTGGCCCAGGCTCTGCCTTTACCCTTAGACACCTCTCACCCTGCACTGGGCACACAACGTGGCCCTTCCCGACCAGGCTCCTCTGACTTGTATTGGGTTCAGACCATCACTAGGGAGCGCCCTATGTTAAACCTTAGAATTCAGGGAAAGACTTTTGAAGGAATCTTAGATTCAGGGGCCGATTCCACTGTACTGTCACAGGATTCTTGGCCCCGCCATTGGCCCTTACAAGCCTCCATGACCCATCTACAAGGAATTGGGCAGTCCAAAAATACCTTACAGGGTTCCCAGCTTCTAACTTGGGAAGACAACGAAGGAAATAAGGGCACGGTCCGGCTGTTTGTGGTTCCTGGCCTTCCTGTCAATCTCTGGGGCAGAGATATCCTCTCCCAGATAAAAGTCCTTATGTGCAGCCCCAATGAGGTGATTGCCCAACAGATGCTTGCGCAGGGTTACCTCCCTGGGCAGGGGCTTGGCAAACAAAACCAGGGAAGTCCTACACCCATGACCCCCCCTCATAAAAAAGATCACACAGGCTTAGGGTTTGATAGCCATTTTTCATAAGGACCATTGCTCCTCCTGCATGCCAGGCAGACAAGATCACCTGGAAAGATGACATTCCTGTCTGGCTTGACCAATGGTCCCTCCCTTCCAAAAAATTGTCTGCTGCCATAGCGTTAGTGCAGGAACAGCTGGCAGTGGGGCATATTGAGCCTTCTACTTAAATGGCCCCCCTCTATATCTGCCCCGGAAGACATCGAGACCGCTCTCTTGGCACAAAGTGAGGTTTCTCTCCTGATTTTTACTGTGCCTCCTGGGGCTGTGAGACCTTTGGAGATACTTATTAGAAACCCTCCTCTTCATGGGATTATATTACAGTAAAGAGAATAAACCCATCCCCATACAGCCTTACCGGTGGACCTGCCCCCCTGGCTAATGAATGCATATTTAACTGGTGCAATCCCCTTTCCATCACTTTCACTAACGCTGGGAAAAAGGCCTCCTGGAATAATTCCAGAGGCTACGAATGGGGATTGAGACTCTATATGCCAGGACGTGACTTGGGCCTCACATTTAAAATTAAACTCATTAAGACGCTTCCACAGGGCCCTACAATAGCCATTGGACCTAACGCAGCCCTACATCCTGGACAGACGAGCCCCAAAATTAAGATAGGGGCTCCCTCAGTTATTATCAGGCCAACCTTAAAGCCTTTGCTAGTACCCTTTTCCAACCGACCCTCCCTGTGGGACCTCTATGGTCATCCAACATTATACTCGATCTAGTTAACGCTTCCAATAAGGCCTTGCGAGACAACAATCAGACAGACTATTTAGAATGTTGGGTCTGCTGCTCCCCTCAACCTCCCTTCTACGAGGGAGTAGCTATTATTGGTGAACTTCTCTTTACTAATGATCCCAGTCAGTTAAGGTGGGGCAATACTGAGCGCTTTGGATTAACTCTTTCCCAGGTCTCCGGATTGGGCCTCTGTTTATTAGCCCCTAATATGCTCCCCCCTCGTCAGTTGAACAACATTTGTAATCAAACAATTACTGTCAACTCCACCTTTCAGTACATTCAGGCACCCGATAGCTCTTATTTTATCTGTTCCACCGGACTCACTCCTTATGTAGTTTCAACTTCTTTATTGATACACAAAAATTACTGTGTTTTGGTCCTTCGTATTCCAAAAATTACCTTTCACCATGCAGAAGACCTACTTACATTTTGGGAGCAGGGTGCAACCCCTGCCAAAAGAGAACCTATTACAGCCATTACACTGGCCGTCCTTTTGGGCCTAACTGCCACAGGAGCTGGAACAGGTATAGCCTCCTTGGTTTCTTCTACTCAACAATATAATCAACTTTCCATAGCCATTGATAATGATATCCGTGAATTACAACAAGGCTTAAAGTATCTTAAAGAATCTGTAGCATCCCTATCAGAGGTAGTATTACAAAACAGAAGAGGGCTAGACCTCATCTTTTTACAAGAAGGTGGTCTATGTGCTGCCCTTAAAGAGGAATGCTGCTTTTATGCAGACAAGACAGGGTTAGTTGATGACAGCATAGAAAAGATAAAAAAGAGTTAACAGATAGAAAGAGAAAGAGAGAACAAGCTGAGGCTTGGTATCAAAATTGGTTTTCCACTTCTCCCTGGCTTTCTACATTACTCCCCACCATTCTGGGACCCCTTATGGGCCTTTTACTGCTTTTGACATTTGGCCCTTGGGCTTTTAATAGACTAACCAACTTTGTTAAGTCACAGATTGATTCCACCCTCCAGAAGCCGGTTGCTGTTCATTACCATCGACTCAGTATCCAAGAATCCACCGAGGACCCTCCCTCTGACGTTTTGTCTGACAGTCTACAGTTTTCAGCCCTAGCGGCAGAGGCAGAGATTCCCTGGTATCGCAGGCTATGGAAGCTTTCCTAAACAGCCTTACGGCTCCTGACAGCCCTCAGTCAACAGGAGTGGCTTTTGGGCCATAAGCTGTGGAAAGGCCAATGACGGGAATGTATTGCAGTGCCATGATTCTAAACGCACGCCCTTAAAGGCTGCAGGGTAGCTTAATGACGGGAGTTATTATGGATCTATTATCCGGGTGCCCATCGAGACTATAAAAGGTCGATGCCGGAAATAGGGGCCATCCATATAGCCTAAGACAGAGCCCCTGCCCTAATAAAAATCGGGCATGAGACATGGGTGCACACTGCATAGCCTAAGACAGGCCTTCCACCGACCCTTCTTAGCTGCTCTTCATTCATTGTAAAAGAAAGGGTGATATGTTAGGAGCCAAGCCCTAACACCCTCCTTGGAATCTGCCTGGGACTCCTCACTGTCCTTGAGAATCTAACACCCTCCTTGGAATTTGCCTGAGCCTCCACACTGTCCTTGGGAATCTGAGACTTTCTGAGAACCAGTTGTGTTTGCACAAGATAAGCTGGAGATGCCTGGAGCCAGGATCTTCACACCGTTCCTGGGAAGCTGACCCTAGTGACCTTCCGAGAGCTAGTTGTGTTTCCTCAAGACTAAACTGTCCTTCCCACCTCCTGGAAATAGACCGATCATAAAACAGTTTGACACCGGATGGTCTGGCTTGTTAAACCATGACAGCTGGGGGGGCCATAAGCCTCCTTTCCCCTCCCCTCTACGTTCCTTTTTCTCTAAAAACAAACGTGTGTAAAAAATAAAGTGAGACCTAGATGGAACTTTGCCTAGCCTCCCTTCTCTCTCTCGCCCATTTTTCTTTCAGGCTTAGTCCTCCTCGATCCTCACGAATAACTAAGTCCTGCAGGTCGGGACAATTGACTAGCCTGCTCTTTTGTCTCTCTCTCTCTCTCTCTCTCTCTCTCTCTCTCTCTCTCCCCTTAAGTTTTTTTCCCAAGCCTTTGATTTTAAATGTAAGCCTGGCTGTCCTAGAACTCGCTCTGTAGACCAGATTGGCCTCAAACTCAGAGATCAGCCTGCCTCTTCCCCTTGAGTGCTGGGATTAAAGGTGTGGGTGGGCCAGTGGTTGCCCTTTCTAAAGGGACACCTCACCCCTCTGCATACACGGGGAAGACTGCTTAGCTCCATCTTAGCGGGGTGAGAAAAGATTCCTAAGAAGATGGCATGAGCTTTAAAAAAGAGAAAGAAAACGAAACCTGTGCACTATGTAGCAACTCCCTCCATGGTGTCCAAAAAACCACACATCTGGATTTTAATGAGGAGACTCATCAGCTGAGGATCTAGTTAAAGTTCAGATTTAAAAGGCAACACCTAGAGGCTGATGCACCAGGCTGCAGAGCACACAGGGAGGACCAAGCCAAAGGGACACCTAAGCAGGCAGCTGGGAACCCTAAAGGGGTTCAACCTTCCGATGCTGTGACCCTTTAAAACACTTCCTCACGTTCGTCATGTTACGGTGACCCCTGACAGTCAAATTATTTTCATTGCTACTTCATAACTGTGATTTTGCTATTGGTAGGAATTGTAATGTAAATATCTGATGTGCAACCCCTGTAAAAGGGTCATTTGAACCCCAAAGGGATCTTAGCCTGCAGGTTGAGAACCATTGCTATAGGGCTTCCCTCTGAAGACATGGATGCACAGAGCCCTTCCTTGAACTTAGCCAGATCAGCCAAAGGGGCCACAGGTCTCATGCTTCTACTGTCTGCTTTCCCTACAAACCAATGGAATCATCGGAAAGGGAGACTTACCAGTGTGATGGTTAGAATATAGACTATTCATTAGTTAGCCTCCCAAATCAACTTAAGTTTCACTGTTTCTTACATATCCTCTTGCAAACGTGGGTGTTTCTTTCCTGCTTGGAGAGGTCTTGTGACACTGCTCCACACCCAGGTGGTGGATTGGTGTGGATTCTGAGAGCAAGTCCCTCTAGCTTCCTTCTCTCGGGGTCTTAGCTAGGGTTACCACTGCAATGTTAAAACACCATGACCAGAAGCAAGGAGGAAAAGGGTTATTTCATCTTAAGGTTTGTTGTCCATCATCCAGAAAAGTCAGGCAGGACCATGAAGGCAGGAACTGAAGCAGAGGCCTTGGAGAAGAGCCATTACTGGCTTGCTCCCCGTGGCTTGCTCATCTTGCATTTTTAAACAACTTAGAACCACCAACCCAAGGGCTGGACCATCTACGATGAGTTAGGCCCTCCTAACATTAACCCCAAGAAAATTATCTGTAGTCTTGCCCACAGGCCAATCTTATGAAAGCATTTTTTCAGTTAAGATCCCTTCTTTCCAAGTGATCCTAGCTTGTGTCAAGGTCACAAAAGAGCTAGCCAGCCCAGGCAGGTGCTTGTCTAGTAATCAAGACTTTAAGTTGTAAGCAACAAAAACAAATGAGCAAACAAACTAAGTTCCATGATGAAGTACCTGACTGATATTAATGTGGTTCTGGATTAGATCCCCAAGCACAAGACAGACAGATGGACAGATGGACTGACATGGCTTACCAACTACCCTCCCTCTTTTAAAAGATCACTTTTTAATTTTTAGTTTGGTTCTTTTTTTGTTTTTTGTTTTTTCAGGGCTTGGGACCAAACTCAGGGTCCTTGTGTTACTAAGTAAGTGCTCTACCACTGAGCTACATCCCACCCTGGCTCCCGTGTTCTGAGAAAACTTATTTATCAACAAACTAAAATGTCTAGAGAGGGGCCTGGGCTGATAACTAGGTTAGAAGTCCAGGTCCAGGAAGTGCACAGAAAAGAGGAGTGACTGCTGCTGACATGGCCAAAGGCACCCTGGGAGTCTGTTGATGACAGAGACCCCTAGACATCATAATGCAGAGAAGGCATGATGGCCAGGGGCATGAAGCCAGACTGCAACCCCAGGCGCTGTGCACCAACCCACAGCCTCAGTCCCTCTTGCTTGCCTCTCAACATGGCCCCAGTCCAGCCCTGCTCCATTCTGCACGGTCAGCTTCCTCTGCTGCCTAGAACACCTTCTTTCTCTCCCTCCGTCCTCCTACAGTGTTCTGTCACCTTCAAAGACCTTGCCAACATCTTCCCTGATCCTCCGGGGAGTGCCAGAGGCTGGGTCTGCTGCTGCCAATCCTCCTGACCCAGAGGTCCACAACTTCTAGCATCATCTGCCTCTTAGGCTGAACCTGTTTTGTCCTGTAGGTTATCAACTATCTGCCTCTCTCATCACACTAATAAGTAAACAAGAATACATGTGTGTATGT
>JADRCH010000097.1:6851327-6870002 GCA_019843965.1 Rhynchomys soricoides | reverse complement strand
ACACAGTGAGATATCACAAGCTGGCACACAGTTAGCCATCACAAGCTGGTACACAGTGAACTATTTATTGCTAGTTGATACACAGTGAGCCATCCCAGGCTAGCACACAGTGAGCCATCTCAAGCTTTCACACAAGGAGTCATTATTGAGACACAGCAGCTTGAGAGGGAAGCCGGGAGTCAGTGCTTTTTCTGTGTTGGCGCTCACACGTCAAAGAGTACCAGGGACACAGCGCCGTTGAACAGGTCTTTGTTGTAACAAGGGGGACCACACCCCGCAGGGAACTTTAGGGTGCTGCCCTTGCCCTCATTACTGTGACTACAAACCAAATTTCACCCAAGTGTGTTCCTAGTGGTCTTTGGCTTGTTTATCAATAACTGAGATGTCATTGACTGCGACCTGGGGTGATTTGGCTATTTTAAAAATGATATCAGATTGTATTTGAAAAGGTGAAAATTATGCAGGTTTTTTTTTTTTTCAAGACTATACTTTATTAAAGTAGGAGACGTTTTAAGTTAAAAGGATAGATAAAGATTCAGCACTCGGGGTTGGAGAGATGGCTCGGTAGTTAAGAGCACTGACTGCTCTTCCAGAGGTCCTGAGTTCAATTCCCAGCAACCTCATGGTGGCTCACAACCATCTGTAATGGGATCTGATGCCTTCTTCTGGTGTGTCTGAAGACAGCAACAGTGTACTCATACACATAAAATAAATAAATCTTAAAAAAAAAAAAAAAGATTCAGCACGCAACGCTAACAAGAACAAAACTAATGAATAAGATCAAAGTATAGTGTGTGTGTGTGTGTGTGTGAGAGAGAGAGAGAGATAGAGACCTCTGGCTTCAGCAAGCACCTGCATTTGCATGCACACACCCACACACTGACATACATGCATGTGTATATGTGTGTGCATATGTGTGTCCATATGTGCATGTGTATGCACGTGACCTCTGGCTTCAGCAAGCACCTGCATTCACATGCACACACCCACACACTGGCATACATGTATACACATAATTAAAAATAATGAGCATTTTTAAAATGTGTGTGAGATGGTGAAACACTGGACAGAAAATTTAAGAATAAATAGAGAAAGGCAGGTCCATGAATTAAAGAAAGAGTTCAAAGAGAACTACAGGCACATAGTGACATGGAATGGGGTCCAACAACAAGTATAATGAGGTGTTTAACACGGTGTGTAATTAAAGGATTATACTCCTCAGTAACAAGAACACACGGCGATTATAAGCCTTTACACCTAAACATGTTTCATACTCTGTGAGATGAAGATCGCAGGTGTATATCACAACTGCATGCCATTAGTACAGAAATGTGACTTCAAGGGACACTCGCCAGCTTCCCTCAAATGTCTCTAAGGAACTAGGGGTCAGGCAGTTTTACCAAAAGAGGTAATGGTTCCGAAATTAAAAGGCAAAGATGAGGGAAAACAAGATAAAGTTGGGACATTTTACTCAAAAGAAAATGAGGGCTGGGGAGATGGCTCAGCAGTTAAGAGCACTGACTGCTCTTCCAGAGGTCCTGAGTTCAAATCCCAGCAACCACATGGTGGCTTTCAACCATCTGTAATGGGATCTGATGCCCTCTTCTGGTCTTCTGAAGACAGTGACAGTGTACTCACATAAATGAAATAAATAAATATTTTTTTAAAGAAATGAACAAACAAACAAACAAACAACAACAACCACCTGGGGTAATCACAGGACTCCACATTACAGCAAAGCTTCTTAAAATAAGACGTGACCCCAGCTGAGGTCACACAACCCAGTGTGGGGGTTGTGAAACTCTGGCAGAGCTTAAAGGTTTCTGGTTGCACAGGTACTGAAAATGAACCCAAGGCAAACACGATGTGAAATCCAAGCCGCTTCCGATCATGCTCATCCATGCTTCACGGGCCACCTCCAACCTCCCTGCAGCTTTGCACCTTGCACTGTGCACACCACACACGATGACAAGGTCTCACTGAGATGAAGCCTTGGCTCAAGTTTGACGCTACTGTGCTTTTCTGCTCTTTTAGAAACATATGGATTAGATTATGTAAAATTTTTTAAAAAGACTAATTTTTCCACTGAAAGATTCTTAGTGTGTATCTAACGAGTTTATTATATCTTCAAACTGGAGTGTGTTAGACAAGGGAACACATCTATTCCATTAGTATAGTTTTGCCTTTAATAAGTGTAAAATGATATGTCTGCCAAGGGGTTGTTTTAAAATAATCTCCCTTACAATCTATTATCAGTAAATGTTGACTTATACCTTTATGCCCTGGGTGATCTAAAATGAAATGATAAAGAGAGGCATGAATAGCAACTCCTATAATTAACTAATAAGAAATCCTGTAATAGACTCCTAAGCCCCACCCATATCCATAAATAGTAGTTAAACATAATTACAAATTAGTAATAAAATTATAGCAAAGCACAAACATACGGAAAAAATAATCTTCTATTTCTTGTTATTTTTAGGTTACAAAAAAAAAGACAAAACATCAAAATCATGTTTAAAAATATTTTGAAACTATTGGACCACTCTGAGGGAAGTGATACTAACAAGATGTCGCACTAGGAGGCCCCAGCCACAGCCACAGCCACAGATATTAACAAGACATGGACCAGAATGCCTCTGGGAGCCCGCCAGTGAACAAGGAGAGGCTACAGCACCCTGGCTGTCAGAAATCCAAAACAACATTCCAGTGAAAAGGGGAGGGGCATTTTCAGAGATGGATGGATCCGATCACACCCCTCCCTCTGCACTGCACAGGTTATCCAGGCAGATGCCCCACCAAGGTGCGCTCCTCTCTGAGAAGAAAAACAAAGAGATGAACCTTACACCCAATGTCATGGATTATCTGAGCTTGCCTCTAAAGGTCTGGTTAAAAGGGCTGCCGAGCAAAAGCCGGAGTCTGAGAACCTCTGAACAGAGCGTCACGTGACCACTCCAAGTCCTCAGACAGACCAACATGGACGGCAAGAGGTAAGAAAGATCTGTAAAGCTCACAAACCCCTAAGTTGGGCCAATCAACTCAAGAATGGTACTGGAAGGCTGGCTTTTTTTAAATATATATATATAAATAAAACACAAAGCATACAAAGAAACAGAGAGACTCGGTCCAGTGAAGCCCTATGATGGGAAGAGTGAGGACGAATGGAAGCTGTCCGTGCTAATGTTTGGGGCCTGTCCTAGATAGTCTTCAAACAGGAATGAAGAAGCAGCGCGTCTGTCCAGACTATACAAACAAAGTTATCTGTTATTGTTGGCAATAAAATCACATACATTGGAAAGCCCCATAAAATCAATTACGTTCTCACAACAAGGGGTAGGACATTCTGACACAGAAATGACTTAGGAAATATAGTGGAAAAATTACTATTCCATTTTCCAAAAGTCTGTAAGACTTCCAATTCCAGGCTCTTAAAAGTATCATTATAAAATACTATTTAGACTTGCTGGCGTTCCTTTATATATAAAGTAGACTGCATTTGTGACAGACATGGGCTGGCAAGATGGCGTGGTGGGCCAAGGCCCTTGTGGCCTAAGCCTAGCAGTCTGAGTTTGATCTCCAGAACCCAGAGTGGGAAGAGGTAGGCGACTCCTGCAAGCTGTCCTTTGACTAACATAGCATGTGTGTGAGACTCACACACTATGATAAATATAACAGTGATAAGAATAGTTTGTATATAAAAAGTAATTTATTATGATGGACAGTCACCATGGCACTGAATAGCATGGCTAAATGTCACCAAGTTAACTCTCTAAAATGTCCTTGTAATGTTGCTTCAGGATGCACTGAGGCTTGGCTCTAGAATTCGCTCCTATGCCTTGGAAGCTCAAAGTCCTTTCTATAGAATGCATGAGTGTTTGTCTATAATTCTTACAAGTCCTCTCATGTTATTGAAGCCATCTCTATGTTACTTATTATGCCTGATACAAATGAAATGCTATACGTAGTCACTATAGTCAAATGGAAACTGGCAAAAAAAAAAAAAAATCTGTCCATACTCGGTACACATGCTTTTTGTTTTTGTTTTTGTTTTTTTTTTTTCAAAAAATATTTTAGACTGACATAAGATCCTGGGCTCATCAAGTAAAAATTTAAAAGTCCATAAGGGCCAAACGAATCTTATAAGAAAGCATATTAATCAAGCTATAAATGTGTGTTTAACATTGATTTGGGTATAAATAAGTTCCTAGTTAAAGTGAACATAAAACACAGAATTGACACGTGAAAGAGAAGTGAATTTTTAAAGGTGTCAGGGCAGATGAGTTTTTCATTTTTCTTTGTGAGGTAGGGTGCTGCTGTGGAGTCCAGGTTGGCCCAGAACTCACTAAGCAGCCCAGGCTGACCTCAAATTCAAGATCTTTCTGCCTCAGTTTCCCAAGTGCTGGTATTATAGATATCTGTCATCATGGCTGATGCAAATATGTTTTATGCAGGCCATGAACTATTTGACCAGTGATTTGGGGACACGGGGGGGGGTAGAAGGAAGGGGGCACACGGGGGCGTAGAAGGAAGGGTAGGGGTAAATTCACATCTGTGCTACACAATTGCCCCTCCGTCAGTCAACACTCTGGGAGTGGCTGGGAAGTAACTAGAAAACAAAGCCAGAAAAAATCTATAAAGGCACCCAGAGAACATTTAGATTATTTATAGCTACAAGATTAATAAAAAAAAAAAGTTCTTGGTGGCTAGAAATTTAGTTCTATTGGGTGAGGCTTGCCCAGAATGGACAAAGCCCTGGGTGCAATCCATGGGACTGTGTCAGCCATCTGAGGTGTCAAGAAAGGAAGGAAGGAAAGAGGGAGGGAGGGAAGGAGGGAAAGAAGGAAAGAAGGGAGTGGGGTGCTGGAGAGAGATAGCTCAGTGGTGAAGAGCACTGCTTGCTGTCCCAGAGGACCCAGGTTCAATTCCCAGCACCCACATGGTGCCTCATGATCATCTGTGTCTCTAGATCCATTGTTCCTACACCTTCTCTGGTCTTCCATGGGTACCAGGCACTCAAAGGGTGCTCAGACACATACAGACAAAACACCCATATACATAAAGTCATTTTTAAGAATAGGAAAGAATAAAGAGAAGAATTAATTAATTCCCAGTACAAAAATTATGAGAAGAAAAACAAATAATTTTGATCATATCAAAGTGCAACTTTTAGCCTACTGTGAGGGTGTGTGCCTTTAGTCCTTACACTTGGGAGGCAGGGGCAGGCAGATCTCTGTAAATTCGAAGCTAGCCTAGTCTATGTAGTAAGTTCCAGAACAGCCAGGGCCCTGCCCATAGATAGACTGTGTCTCAAAAAAGTAAAAACACAAATAAATGTAATTTAAAAAACCTGATAGACTAGGAGGAAAATATTTTCATCATACAGATCAGATAACAAGTAATAGCCAAAAAGTATATCAGAAATTTTAGTGAAAAGAAGAAACAAACGATACCAACTCAAAAGGAAAATAAGCAAGAGTTACTGCAATCTTCAGGAAAAGAGATTGAAGAGAGGCAACTTTTTTAAAATTAGTCTCATTTTATTTTTTGTTTATGACTGTTTAGCCTGCACATGTGTATGTTCACCATGTGTTTGTCTGGTACTTGAGGAGGTCAGGAGGAGTCAGATCCCCTGGAAATGGAGTTACAGACAGGTGTGAGCTGCTATGTGGGTGCTGGGAGTCAAACCCCAGGTCCTCTGCCAGAGCAGCCAGTGCTCTCAACTACCTCTGCAGCCCCAGGAATATTGTTATTTTATTAGGGTGCTCAAAACTGTCCCCAGAGGATGAGAAACTCCCAATCGTTCTTCTCTTTCTGCATTTTGGCCTAAACCAGGAGTACAGTTGTGGGAAGCAGGAAATTAAAAGCAAGACTTTAGTCACAGCCAGAAAAACAAGCTAAGAGGCTTTGGGAAACAGGATGTCAGAGGAAGGGTGCAAAGAGTAAGGAGCCTGCATGCAGAACCACATAATACTTACGTATTATAGTATACAATAATAGAATATCTAGTAATAGAATATGACAAGAAATATATAATAATGTATAATAGCACACATCTTATACATTATACATACATATTATATTATAGAATATACATTATATGATTATATTAATAATTATATATTATACATAATCAATAATAAATAATTCTGCTTATGGAATCCTAGGTTTACATCTAACTGTGAGTGAATGGATATGACCTTAAAACAAACCAAAACATCTGAGTACCACAGGAAGGATGAAGCTGGCTGCACCAGGGTAGGGTACCTCACTAGCAATGCCAAAGTGTTGAAAACATATTTCAAAACATAAATGCCAGAAGCTGGGTCAGAATGTGCAGGCAAAAACCAGTTGAGTTGTTTGACTCTAAAAGCCAAGAACAATGTTCTCCAGAGAACTTAAACCGGACTTCTTGGAATCTGATATATTAGATTCAAAATGACAGGAACATTACCCACTGGCATGTGCACATGAGAACACACACACACACACACACACACACACATGCACACACACACACACACACACACACACACACACACACGGGAGAAGCTGAACTCTTTCCAAACGGTATAAAATTTTAACTGTACAGATCGAAGCTCAGTGAATTGAGAAAGGAAGCAGCAGAAAGTCATTGCACCCAATTACCCCAAGCTAATGACAAGGAGGGGGAGTCTTGTAATCAGCAATGAAAAAACACTTAAAAAAAAAAAACCCAAAAAACAGAGTATCAAAACAAAAATTTGTTTGTTTGTTTGTTTTAATCAAAAATCAAAGCAACATGGAGGGAAGGGGGTGGCATTTTGAACATTATGTGTCCTGATGGAACAGATGTTTCAGAACCTCTAGCTGTGTTGAAATTCATAGGATGACACACAGGAAAAAAAAGTAAAATTCCCATGTTAAAAAAGGTAAATAAATAAAAGTGCATTCAAGTAGTTTTCTCCATCAAGTGAGTGTTAATTATAACTCATAAGGAAGTATCTTTGCAGTTTCTTCATTTACACTGTGATCTTCCCAGGGTAGATTACCAAACCTTCTAGAGGTGTTGGAAGCCACCAACTGACCCTTCTTGCACTGACTTTGGACACTTACACAGGGTATTCTGCCTTTTCTCTAAAGGCTTTCATGTATCACTAAGACTCCACCTTTAATAACAAGAAAGCCTGCCTCTTACAGCTTCAAAACACCAATAAACTGGGGGAAATCATGCCCAGACTAATAGACTTTATGAATTATTCCAACATCACCACTTATCAATCACATATGTGCTAACTGCCGTGAAGGAAATGGCTCCCAGTGGAACAGACTGTACCTGACAACCATGGGAAAGGAACAAATGGAACTGGAGAGCTGCAGATCTACTATCCAGGGAGTGGGTGAAGATGCTGATTACCATTCATTTTCAGAAAACCAAAGATGATCATGATTGCCTGAAGAACGACTAACAACACGAATGTGTACAATTCAAACACTGCTTATTAAAATGTGCCCAGTCAAAAGCAAGGAAATAGATATGGGGCACTTGGGCATGGAGTGTGTACTCAGATGGGAGCTACATAGAAACGGGTTAACAATTAATTGTCATACTGTAGCAAACGAGACACTTCTTAAAAGTAATAGACACACAAGCACAGCAAGTGACTAAATCAGGAAAGTATCAATGACAAGAAAGCTGGCTGGGGCTGGAAAGATGGCTCAGTGATTAAGAGCACTTGCGGCTCTTTCAGAGGTCCTGGGTTTGATTCCCAGCATCTGTATAAGGTGGCTCGTTACTGACACTCTGTTCTGGCTGCCATGGGTACCTGCACACATGCACGCGCGTGTGCATGCGCGCGCACACACACACACACCCACAGAGAGAGAGAGAGAGAGAGAGAGAGAGAGAGAGAGAGAGGGAGAGAGGGAGAGAGGGGGGGAAGAGAGGGGAGAGGGGAGAGACAGAGACAGAAAGTGAGAGAGAGCAATAAATAAATCTTTTTAAAAAGGAAGGAAGGAAAAAAGAAAGAAAGAAAGAAAGAAAGAAAGAAAGAAAGAAAGAAAAGAAAAGAAAAGAAGGAGCTGGCTTAGACTACGTTTAACTCATCTCTACCTCTAACAGCACCAGAATACCATCATCAACAATAGTCTGAGCTGATCTGAGCAATGCAATTAGCAAATGTGTAGCAACAGGCACATTTTGTTGCACCTAACAACCATAGATGCACATTCTTTTCAAGCACATTTAGAATATTTGACAAAATTTACCATAAAACCATTAAAATAACAAATCTTATGTGGCTAGAAAAAGAAAAAATCTATTCTGCAGCCATTATGTAATTATTCTGGAAAGTGATAAACTATAGCTGGAATTTTTTGTTTATTTGGTTATTAATTAGTTCACTTATAAACAATCAATAGGTTAAATAATCATATTAGAATTTTGAATAGCAATGAAAATGAACAGCAAAGTCGTGAGATTCAACCAAAACAACATGTGTCAGAAAAGACAATGACTGCAATAAATATATTAAAAAACATAAAAGGTAAATATTTTGGATAAGGAAAAGATATAAAATTAATCAAATAAATACAAAGAAACAAGCAGAAAGGGAGATGTTATATGGTGGACAAAAATCTATTATTTGATAGAATTTTAAAAACTGACCAACTTGCTAAGATTCATTGTTGAAGAATAGAAGATAAAAAATACAATAAAATAATGAAAAAGGATGAAATAACCATGCCATAGACATTAAGACATAATAACTGTTAAAACTATATGACTTTGAAATTCTTAGAGGAAAAAAAAAAAAGCCTAGCAAGAAGAAATAGAATGCTAGTGTAGTCCTACGTCCTCTGAGAAATTAATCAGTAGTCATAGGGCTTGCCACAAAGAAAACTCTAGATCTAAGTTACTAATTAATCTAGAAATAAACAATCCCAGTACCATTAGACTTCTTCTAGAGAAAGAAAAACAAAGAATAATTCCAATATTCAAAAGAAGAAACACTTTTCCTTCGGAGGGATACCATTTTTAACCCTGATGCCATGACCTGACAAAGAAAAGTATAAGGACAGAAAACCAGGGGCCACTATCACACAAGCATAATCCCCCCCAAAAAATCCCCCAAAGAAGTCCTTTGAAGAATGCGACTGTATCAGATTCAGCTCAGCAATGTATAAAAATAATGTATCATGACAAAGTTGCATTTTCCCACAGAATATAAGATTGGGATGTTACTGTGTTACCAGGAAACCAGCCAGTAAATTGATTTTCCATCTAAAAAGCTAAAAGAAAAAATACCCGATACTATTAACAGGTGTGCATGTAGAATAGTTCAAGATATATTCCTTTCTGTTAGTTTTTTCCATCACTGTGACAATAAAGACATGAGCAAAACAACTTAGAAAGAGTAAAGGTCTATTTGAAGCCATGATGGTTTGGAGTCATTGTTGTGGGCCTGTGTGGAACACAGCATGGCAGAAAGGAAGAGTCCAGGGAAAGCTACTGTAAATTGAATTGTTGCATGTTAGTTTTGAGATTGTTTAGCTCGGTGGTGGTGGTGCACACCTTTCCCAGCATCCAGGAGGCAGAGGCTAGCCTGGTCTACAGAATAAGTTTCAGGTCAGCTAGGGCAACACAGAGAAACCCTGTCTCGAAAAACAGAACAAAACAGATTGTTTATTGCTAGTTGTACTGGCTGACTTTGTGTGTCAACTTGAGCGAGAGTCATCAAAGAGAAAGAAGACTCAGTTGAAAAAAAAAATGTCTCATGAGATCCAGTTGTAAGGCATTTTATCAATTAGTGATTAATAGGGGAGGGCCCCGCCCATTGTGGATGGTGCCATCCTTAGGCTGGTGGTCCTGGGTTCTATAAGAAAGCAGGTTGATCAAGCGAGGGAAGCAAGCCAGGAAGCAGCACCTTCCGTGGCCTCTGCATCAGCTCCTGCCTCCAGGTTCCTGCCCCATTTTCGTTCCTGTCCTGACTTCCTCCAGTGATGGACTGCACGATCTGGAAGTTTAAGCCAAAAATATCCTCTCCTCTCCAACCTGCTTTTTGGTCATGGCATTTTCATCATAGCGATAGAAATCCTGACTAAAACACTAGTATATACGATACAATTGATTTCTGTATGTTGACCTTGTATACAGCACTCTCCATAGAAACGGTATTGCTTTCTTTTATATTGAACTTGTAGCCAGCAAATTTGGTAAACTCTTGATAATTCTACTACTTTTTCTTTGTATTATTTGGATTTTTCTATGTAAATAATATTTATTTATAAATATTGAATTTTGTTTGATCTATTCCACAATTACATACATAAATTAAATATACTATTCTCAGTTGCTCCCACAGTGAACGAGGGTGTACAAATACCTCATCTAGACCTACAAATTCAGTATGATCACAGACAAAATCCTAGTTGGATTCCCCCCTAGTAATTAGTAAATTGATTCTAAAATTCATCAGAATATCTCAAATAATCCTGGGAAAGACTGAGGAGGCTCATACTTTCCGATTTTAGAGTTTACTAAGGCTAAGGGGATGGCTTGCATGGTAAAGTGCTTGCCTGGCAATCACTAGGAAGTGAGTTTAATCCCCAGGACCCAAGTAAAGATTTGAGCATACTGCACGTGCTCGTTATCACAGAGCCAGGAGAGCAGATCTAGATTCTGTAAGGTTGATAATTAACACAAGCTTAATTGTAGAGGTCCAGACCCCTAAAACCAAGACTGATGGCCCCTGTACAACACCTTAGAGGTTGACCTCTGGCCTCCCAGGCTACGTGCACTCCCACACATGCAAACACACATACGGTAATAAAATAATAAACATGTTGGCAAAAGATGGACGTATGGATCAGCACAAGAGTAAAGCAGGGCACGCTTGACGTTTCAGTCAAGATAAGAAAGGAAAGCAGAATTATTTTAACAAATAATGGTTTGAAACAACAAGATACACACAGGACCTAGAGTTCTCACCTCAAGTCATATGTCAAAAATGGCTTAAGTGGATCATGGTGTAAATGTTAAGAACGGTAAAATACTCAGAATTGAATGTAAACTGTAAAACTCTCAGTCTTAGCAATCTTGACTTAGCAACTAGAGCAAGTCCGGAAACAATTTCTTACACATGTCACATAAATATAAGTAATAAAATACATCAATAATCAGGAGTTCATTAAATATTGAAAGACTTTGTCCTCAAAGGACATTATCAAATAAATAAAAAGGTAACCACAAATTGAGGAAAATCACTTGCAAATTATCTGCCTGACAAAAGTTTCGTATTGTAAGCTATAGAAAAGAAGTCAGCTGAGTGTTGCATCCTGCGCCTTTAATCCTGGCTCTTGAGAAGTGGAGAGAGGCAGATCTCTGTGAGTTTGAGGTCAGCTTGCTCTACATTGCCAGTTCAGGACAGTCAGGGCTTCGTAGAGAGATCTGGTCTCAACAAAGCACAACAACCTCAAACTCAGAAATAAATAAAGTAATTGTGGTGGCTAGTGTTGGTTGTCAACCTGACAGAATCTAGAGTCACCTGGGAGAGGGACCTCCGGACATGCCTGTGGGCCCTGGTTGGCATGATCGTATTAAATGATAGGGGTGCCCTTCTTACTGTGGGTGGTGCCATTCCTTAGCTGGGAAACCCGACTGCGTAAGGAAGATGAGCAGTACCATGCATCATTGCTGATGGCTTCTTGCTTGTAGACCCCATGTGCTCAGCATCTTCAAGCTCTTCCGGCTGCTTGGTCTTCTCTCCTGTGATGAACTGTACCCTTCTGGGACCCAAACTAAACTTTTTGTCCTGGAAATCGCTTTCATTAGAGCGTTTCATCCTAACAGCAGGAAATGAACATAAGACACTAGTTTTAAGGCAGGCAAAGAATTTGAAGGCATTTCTTGAACAGAAATATACAAACAGATAATGAGTACATGTTAGTCCCATTTCTGTTGCTGTGATAAAAATAGTGTGACCAAGGCAACTTATAGAAAAGCTTGTTTGGCTTATGGTTCCTGGGAGATAAATGTCTGTCGTGGTGAGGAATCACAGCAGGTGGTGACCATGGATTAGGAGACATTGGTCATTGGTAACAGGTGGACTCAGCAGCGTACACAACTGAAGGCAGTGACGTGGGTCTCCCAGAGTCTATGAATAGCCAATAGTACACAGAGAAAGGTTGGGCCCCATGAGTCCCGCTCCTTCCTTGGCTGATGGTTGATATGCCATGGGATTTTAAATAAATCCATCCTTTCACAGTCTCTCTCTTTCCTCCCTCCTTCCCTCCCCTTCTTTGTGTTAAAAAGTTCCCACTTTTGGAAGAGTGAAACAACCATTTGTTGTTCACTTGGAAAATTTAACCTGGCTTTATCTTTCAAATGGATATATATATATATATATGTGTGTATATATATTCCCCCCCCTCGGACAAAGAGTGTCTTCTGAAATTAGACTACAGTAATGGCTGCACAAGTCTGTGTGTTCAAGTCACTTAAACTATCTAGAGAAAATGACAAAGCTATGTTTAGAGAATTTCAAACGGCCTGAAAAAAAATCTATCTATATTTTTTGTTATCTAGCAGGACTTTTTAGAAAAAGACTTGTTTATTTTTATGTATGAATGCTTTGCCTGCATGTGTGTATGTGAACCATGTGTGGTGCCAGGGAGGCCAGAAAGGGCATTTATTCCCTGTAGTTACAGGCGGTTGTGAACCACCATGGAGTCAAACCCAGGTCCTATGCAAGAGCTGTAAGTGCTTCTAACCTCTGAGCCATCTCTTCTGGTCTGACATAAAGATCATGAAAGGTTTGTTTCTCTCATCCTCACACAAAAGGAGCAGACTGGACGTCAACCACTGTTCCTAGATCCATCGTAGAAATGAAGTCCTAGAGCAAGCTGTACTGAAAATCAGGGAGACACACGATGTGTTTAGAAGATCACAGCTTGCTAGGAGAGGCCCGGAAGTAGAAGCCTCAGCTGGGTCAGCAGGGGAAGAAATACTTAACTAGATGAGTCGCTGGTAAATTACAATAGGAGGTCTGGAGGGAGAAGAGAGCTAACCCGGATACAGCACAGAACACACCTGGACACCAGATTCTCGCCACAGAGATTTTATTATTTGGAGGGACAAGGGGGTGGGGGCTGCCTCTGGATTACACAGAGATCGGGATGACTGACGGGCATGTGGCCGGTTTTAAGAAAGGAGAAAGAGGCTGTGCTCCATGCCCCGCCCCCAGAGGGTTGGGCCTCTCGGATTGGCTAAGAGGAGACCGAAGGAGATGAAGCAGAGGCGGCTTTCTGTAGTGTAGCCTGGCACTTTTGGTCAGGTAGCCTGGTGGATTAGAGAGGACCAACAGTTGGTAGAAATGATAGTGGTAGGTGGCTAATGGTGATAGTGTACCATTATCTTATTAGAGATAACAAGCTGGATGATCACAAGGTTGATGACGTCAATGCTAGGAGACAAGGAAGCAAATAGCATGAAGAAATAGCCTGGCTCTCTGGGGCCCAGGGATGTTGATTAGGTTTACAGGAGTCTCCAGGTTCAACATAAAGTTACCTGAAGGAATACTGGCCTGTGGGGAAGCCCCGATCTGTTCCCTAAACTCCAACTGGCTTCCTCTCAGGTCCTGTAGTAGTTTGGTTGGTGATGGTGTTGATAGCAATGTCAGTGAGGAGGAAAAGAATGTGACTAGGGCCATGAAAGCCACAAAAGCTGAGCCAAAGAAACTCAGAGTCCTATACCACTTTGCTAGAGCCAGGGAACTAAGCCCAGGATTCCAGACAGGTAAGCAAGGTGTGCACTGCAAAGTTGATGCTGTTGCTAGGTCTTGGAAGAGCCCAAAAGTGGAATTTCAGGCACAGGACATTTAGGGTAGCTATGAAAACGTACCAGCAACAGTGATGTGTGAGGAGACTCCCAGGGCTCACCCTCCCTCCTTCTGTGAGCATCTCCAACTCCTGCATCCCGAGTCAGCTCCTTCTGGCTGTGTTGGTTTGCTCTAGTGGTTGGCAACATCAGCATCTGTTTCCTTAAGGGGCCTCTCCCTGCTTAGTCCTTAGTCCAATCTGTGGCTCCCCACAGCCAAGAGACCAACTGTCTCAGCCAAGAGGATTATAGGAAGATCTGGGGAGGTAAGAAGACACTTTACACTGGGTCCTGAGGCACTTGTCACAGGAAGAAATCAGCACTTCCGGCTGTTGTCTCACCATATCCCGGTCACAGACTTCATAGCCCCCAGGGCCTTACAGGAAGAGAGTCTGAGACTGAGGCCTGTTAGGGGTGTCCACAGAAGAAGGGAAGGCAAGTGCTGGAAACACTCTCCCAAGGCCAGTGTCCTTCTGAGCAGTCTTCCCATTGGAGCATCTGGTTCCTAGGAACTAAGCATAGCACTCCTGGGCCCTGCAGAGCCAGGCTGTCTTTACCATAGGCTGAAGCTGAAGAAACAACACAGCTTTCGTTCCAGGGCTGAGACCTGGCAGATGTGGCAACTTTCTCCTCACTGCCCTCAAAGGCCTTGTCTCAAGAGGCAACTCTGAAAAGGGCTGCAGTTCCTGATAGGAATGTTGCCATGTCCTTCAAGGTCAGGCCACCCTGCCTCAGGAAGCCCCACTGGCCTGCCCATCTGAGTACCTGTTCTATCTCTTAGGCCAAGACACAGCCAGTTCCGTCTTCTGGATTGTAACAGTAAGCCAGCCATCATGTGTGCATGATGCTCTCTATTCAATGTCCCCCCCCCTTCCCTCAGCTTCCTGAACTGGGTTGCTTATATACCAGGGATCTGCCCAGCCATGCCTAGCAGACTTTTTATTTTGGTTTTGGCCTTTGTTTAAAGAGTTGGAATGGTGGCTACATTGATAAATCTAACATTTTGTATGCTCAGCACAGATTTAATTCACAGTACAAACAGGTGAAGTCTACCTCTATGTCCTCAGGTCCATCCCACTAGGTTCTCGGGCTACTCTCAGGAAAAACTTGGGAAGTACTGTCTGCTCTACCATCACACTGAATTCAATAAATAACCCAGATGATCGGCACGGCCATTCTTTCAATGGCATGGTCATGGGACTTGACTAAGATCCCAGAGCCCTTGGGAGAGGAAGAGAAGTCATGAACCCATGGCCTCTCATCTCAGACCTCAGGCTGTTCTCCGGCAAAGCAGGCTCTCATGACCAGAAGCCATTGCCAGCACTCACAAGTCTAGACATCTGCTGCCATTGAGGCTATGGTTGGCCCATCGCTAGGAGGCACTGAGCTCTCCACTTTCATAAAGTGTTCCAAACTATCTCAGCTAAAACTCCTCCGCTCTGAAGGATCTTTTCACAGTCATGTAAAGTGGGAACTGAGCACATCTAGAACACTTGGCTATTTCTGCAGGCCTGTGGACTCAAAAGAACAGAGTGCAAACCAGCACGACCGATCTCGGGGTCCCCTCCACCCGCAATGCTGCCCAGACATCTTGACGCTGACATGGGTCAGCTAACACATTTTTCAACCTCAAGCACGGTGTACTTCTCAGGGATCTTTATTACCAGATGCAAATCTCCAGCAGGCTCTCTGGCTTTCCAGTTGTTTTAGAATAACAAACTCTGTTCGCTTCTCTGGTCAGTTCTAGTTTTAAGGATCTTGTAACAATGACTGCCAACCCAGTGCTATTCATAGAACTCTAAACTCTGTGAACTGGAGATCTCTCTCTCTGTGCCCCTCCTCAACCCACTATCGGCTTCTCCCTCCTGGGTTGTCATGTCCTGGAAGTGTTTGGGAAATGGGCCCTCTGTGCCTCAGTTTCCTAATCTGCAAAACAGAAGTGTTAGGGATTGGTTTTAATACTGTCTCAATTCAATTCCGATCCCAAAGGCCTTGTTCCCAGACACTGAGGGTCTCTGCCCCCGGCTAGATTTGATTGGCAATAAAGAATCGCTGTAAAGCCAATGGCTAGGTAGGTAGACTGAGGTGGGACCTGGGGATTTGGAGGGCGAGGAAAGGGGGGAGAGAGGAAAGGAGGAGATCGCCATGACTGGGAAGAAGGAAGACCAGACCTAAAGGCACACCAACATATGAGAATCAGAGATAGTGAACACATGGGCCACTTCCCCAGTTGTATTCGGGTAGCAGAGACGAAATATAGATTTTAAAAGATGTTAACTCAGAAGTACCGGAGGGGAGTGTTTGCTAGCAGTGGGAAGGATTAGAAATGCCCAGCCTTCGAGCTAGTCAAGGCATTTTAAAATTAACTTGTGTGTGTGTGTGTGTGTGTGTGTGTGTGTGTGTGTGTGTGTGTGTGTTTGTGTGTGTGTATGTGTTTCATTTGGGAATCACAGATAGCTCCTTGGTGGGTGTACACATGCAACCCACTGGGAACCAGAGCAGTTAGCTAAAATTCCACTACACAGAATTGCCATGTCCACTGTTTAACTGACCAGTTTCTCTTCCAGATAAATGTGACATGGCGCTTGCCAAGCCCGTGTTGTAACTACAATAGCAAACTTGGGAAGGAGTGACATGTTTATGATCTTGGATCTCCTCATCAGAAACACCGTCAGCATCACCACATAATCAGAGCTGGGTTTGGTTTGCTAAGCTGTGCATGTGCCGAACATTCGCTGACTTCTTTATTTCTTATTTCTATCAGCTGTTTAAAAAGCTACCTTTACCCAGTTCTTATTTTTTAAAAAAATTACTCTGCTTATTATTTTCTATTGGAAAGTAAGACACTTAGGTAAATTCTCTTTGCCAGGTCTCTTAGTTAATAGTATTTCAAATGTACTCTAATAAATGATTGGGTTTTTTTCCACTTTCTAAGTTCATTACAAAATCATCTGCAAATCATCCCCTAGCCCCATCACTTCTTGATCATGTCTCATTGTCAGGATGAGTGTACTGGCTAGTTTCATGTCACCTTGACACAAGCTAGAGTCATTTGGTAAGAGAAAATGAGAAAACACCCCCACCATTGGCCTGTGTGGCATATTCTTGGTTAATTATTGATGAGGGAGGGACCAACCCATCACAGATGGTGTCACTCCTGGGCAGGTGGTCCTGGGTTCTATCATAAACCAGGTTGAGCAAGCTTTAGGAAACAATCCAGTAAGCCGTCCCCCTCCACGGCCTCTGCTTCAGTTCCTGCCTTCAGGATCCTGCATGAGTTCCTGCTATGACTTCCTCCAGTGACCAAGTGTGATCAGTGAGTTGTAAGAAGAAATAAACCTTTTCTTGACCCAGTTGCTTTTGGTCAAGTTTTATCAGAGCAACAGAAACCAGAAGACAGTGAGAAACAATGTAACATGAGCAGCAGAAATGAAGCCTATTTAGCTATACTGCATATGGAAGGATGAAGGTAGTAAACTTCCCAGCTGAACAAATCCTGAACTAAGAACTTGGTTAGAATTGTTACACTGGTGGGCTAGAAGGATGGCTCAGGGACTAGAAGTGCTTGCCTCTTAATCCTGATGGCCTGAGTTTGAACCCTGACACCCCAATGGACAGAACCAAGTACTAAAAGTTGTCCTCTGACCCCTACACATGCACCATGGAACACACATGCCTGCACATATTGTGCTCACTTAATCTGTCTCTCTCCCTGTCTCTGTCTCTGTCTGTCTCTATGTGTGTCAGTCTCTTGTCTGTCTGTCTGTCTCTCATAATCAAAAGTCGAAGAGTAAAGAATTATTACATCTGTTATCAAGATTGGTTACACACTGGAATTATGTAGGAAATATAAAAAAAAATACTGATGCCTAAAATTCTAATATAAGTATTCTAGGTGGTGGCCAGAGTATCTTGAGTAGGTTGATGAAAATTCTCTCAAGACTTTAAGTATGTGGTAAAAGCTGACAGTTGTTGCACTATGGCCCATTGTGGTCTTCAGGCTAGCAGCAGCAGCAGCCTAACACAGTGGAAAGGCTAGCTGGCAAGCTCCATTCCAGCCTTGAGGGTGAGGCTCAGGGCTCTGGGTCTAAACAGACTCTCAGGGTAGCTATGATGTCCACTCCAGTTTGAGACCACCAATCTAATAGACAAAGAAAACACAGTTCTTGAGAAGGGAAGAGGGAGCAAGGACCAGACTGCCCTTTCTCAGGCTTTCCCACCTTAGGAGAGGCAGATGCGAAAGCACAGGTTGATGGGTGTTAGCATTTCTTCTAGGCTCTGCCTAACAGTTACCTAGCAACAGTCAGGTAGGAGCCTGGTTTGCTATAAAAGGACTGTTTGCCGCCCCCTCCCCCCCCCCACGTGTTCTTGGTCGACCTCTTCTTCCCTTCTTTCTTTCTGTCCTTCTCTGTTCCACACTCCCTTCTCACGCCCCAAATAAGCTTCATTTTATACTAGACCCATCTTATGGCTGGTACCTGGGGGGGGGGGGGGAGGGAGCAGGAATGCCTCAGCATGGGTCCACCAAGTCACGCCCTCCTGCCACATCATTGCCACAGCATCACAAAGCATATCAATAGGTCCATATATCTGGTAGCTTAGAGAACAAAGATATGCTTTCTGGTGTCTCCTACAGTCTCCAGAATGAGGGGAGGCTGAAAGTAAAGAGGCAGTCAGGATGCTGGCTCTCTTGGGAGTTTTGAGGTCAGCCTGCATAATACAGAAAATTGCAGGGCAGCTTAAAGTACAGAATGAAACCTTGTCTCAGAGAGAGAGAGAGAGAGAGAGAGAGAGAGAGAAGAAGAAGAAGGAGGAGGAGGAGG
>JADRCH010000097.1:6819235-6851227 GCA_019843965.1 Rhynchomys soricoides | reverse complement strand
AGAGAAGAGAGAAGAGAGAAGAGAGAAAGGGACAGAGAGAGACTAGGGAGAAGTTACAGTCCCCAAGGACATGCCCAGTAGTCTGTCTCCTCCAGCTAGACTCCACTTCCTGAAGTTCCTGAACTTTCCCAAGCAGCACCACCACCTGCGGACTGAACCTTCGGCACAGGAACCTTTCTGTGGAAACATTCCAGATCCTAACCATAGCACTAGTTGAACTTGGACGAGGATGCTGAGGGCCACACGAAGCTTGAGGTCTTCCTTTGAAAGGGAAGCTTGTAACGCAGGCCTGTAATTCCCAGAAATGTTCAGGTTGGGTTACCCTCTTCCCTCGAACTGCCATTTTTTTTCCCTTTTGTGTTTTCTATTTGTTTTGGTGAGACAAGATACTTCCATGTAGCTCAGGCTGGCCTCCATTAGATCCTCTCCCTTGGCCTCTAGAGTTCTGGGGTTACAGGAATATGTAACTATGCCTAGCTTTCAAGATGGTTTCCAAGGCAAGGTACAGATTCCAAGCCCCTGAGTGAAAGTGACCCAAGGAACCTGACCTAGCAAGACCAGGAAGGAGTCTGACTGGTATGGTTGAACAAATGAAATCGAGCCTTCCTGGACCTAAGTTATTGATGGGGGCACATTGAGGGAGGATGGCCAGTGTCTGTGTTCCTTTTCCTGCTATCATAAAATGCTCTTGACAAAAGCAATTTATGGGGCTGGATGGTGGTGGCATATACCTTTACTACCAGCATATGGAAGGCAGAGGCAGGAGGGTCTCTGAGTTCAAGGCCAGCCTGGTCAACGGAAGGAGTTCCAGGACAGTCTGGGCTGCTTAATGAGACCCTGTCTCAACATAAGTGTAGCCTTTATTAAAGAGAACACAACTACTGAATCTTAAGACCTAAGCATTCTCTGGAAGTGGGTGAGAACAGAGCTGAGGCAGCCAGCCAACTATTGTCCCTCTGAAGGCAGAGTTAATGTGAGGAATGATATTTTAAAATATCCCTGAAAGTCAGGATTGCTGTGATAGGAAAAGGCCATAGAAGTTTTCAAAACTAGTCTTTTTCTTCTTACTGTTAAGGCTTTATTGACCCAGCCATAAATCCCAAGCCTATATTCAGAGTCTGACATTGTCTCTCAAACAGGAAGGAAATGAAATGCTTATTGTAGCAAGTACACAGCACATTGCAATAGAACTTCAGGAAAGAAATTCAAAGCAACTTTCTAGTAACCTGTGCCTGGTAAGAAAGTGTATTTAACTATGTAACAAGATACCCTGTATTCGGTTCACTACAAAAACAAAAAAACAAAAACAAAACAAAACAAAGTTACAAGGAACCAGATTTCTGAGGTAGCAAGAAGGCAGGCCATTGTTGAAAACTCATGTTGTAGGCCCAGCGCTGCCCCCAGGGAAGGTCAGCCAGGAGTGTCAACGGCATTCTAGGTGATGTTTTATGAGAGAGCTGATGAAGCAGGACATGACTGATGTCAGGTCACAGGCCATTTCCTCAGTGGCTCCCAGCCACTGGCTGCAGCCCAACCCCAGGTGGCGCCCTATGGTCTCAGGCCTGGATGCAGAGATCAGGATCATGTGCGGAAGTTTCTACTTCTCCTAGGAAAGCAACTCTTGGGACTAGCCGTATAGTGTTGGCTGAGTAATGACAGGCCAGAGTGTGAGTGGTACCATAAAGACAGGCTGTGGGAAAACCAGTAGGGTTTTCATAAAAAATTCAAGACAAACCCCTATACATGGCTCCCTCTGCAGGTCAACACTGAGGATAAAAGTCCATCTCACTGTTTTCAAGGTTTGCTAGCCCTGTCTGGATGCCTTCCTCTAAGCCTATGGAATATATTTAGGATTTTTTGTTTGTTTTGTTTTTTGCCAATACAAGCTCTTAGAATATTGAATTCCATACGTGTATTTTCTCAGTGAGATGTAATGTTTAATAAATTCTAGGCTAAAGGAAATTGCAGAAGGGGTGGAGTAGCCCTTCTTTGTTTCAAGAAAGACAATAATAGACAGCACACACATATATTTTCTACGTACGACACATGAGAACCTCTTAGTTCACATGATCCTATGTATCACTGGTTGTACAAAACTATCTCCCATAATAACTTTATAGAGCCTGAGTGATTATCAAAACAGATACTAAAAAGCCATGTATAATCAATGCTGGGGGGACTGGCTGGGGCAATGGAGTCTGGAGAGAACAGTCAAGGGACCACAAGTTCTGCCCACAGGGCTCAGGAACACTATGAAGCAGTAAGGGTGGCTTCTTGGTGGCCCTGTGGAGGGTATAGGAGGGGCTAAGTTCAGTGTTGGGGTTGAGGGGTGCCAGATGGTCCTGCAGAGGTGCTGAGAACAGAAAAGACCACTGACAGGCAGATGCTCAAGACTGACGTAGGAACCATAGCAATCTAAAATTTGGGGGCAGGAAAGGTGGATGCTTGATCAGCAGAGGAGCTAAGGGTAGAAGGAAGGCTGAAGTGGAAACCTGTGGTTTCTTTGAAAAGTCAGTTACACAAAGAACGTTTCGCTCAAGCAGCAAGCAGACACTCGAAGGAACATTTCATAGAAGCAGATCCAGATGAAAGAATGTTTTACTAAAGCAAGCACATGAAAGGACTTGTGATGTAGAATTCTTCACTTATGACAAGCATGTATTGGTCCACCTTACATGCACTGTTGAGCTCCACTGTCGTGACTCCATAGAGAGAAATGCACCAAAAAGCTTCTCAAGAGGTGCCTGTGAGGTTCTTCTTGCCACTTCCACTGACTCAGGCTGATTGGCAGAGTGATATCAGCTGACACAGACTCACATGGAGTTTTGCTAAGACAGACTCACATGCTGAGGCAAGACCTGTGGTGAAGCAAGATCCGTGGAGGACACATGTTGTTTGGAGGGAGTATAATAAATAGGACTCAATGGACAGTGATGGGGGCTTGGCTTGCTAGCATAGCTAGCTTTACAATGCTTCTTGGTCTCGAGTCTTCACTGATCTTGGCTTCGTTGGGAGAGGCACAGCTGAGAACTTCTCCTGGTGCCCCTCGTGGTCCTGCTCCGTTCTGTTGACTCGTGAAGATTTGGCTGAGGCCTGGCTGGCTCTGCTACGTTGTGCCACAGCTGATGATTCATGTTTGCTATCCCAACACTACCAAACTGGACGGCTGGTGTATCCGTTAAGTATTTGCGAGTGGATCGAGCTGCTGGTGCTGATTCCTGTGAACTGAACTGTTGATTTCCTGACAACCCGGATGGGATTTGCTTCAAAAAACAGTTTCTAAACAGGCCCCTCCCCCCCATATCCTAACACCCTTTCCTTTCCGCTACCTCTGGTGGGTGGTGGGCTAGAAGGGAGTTAAAGTGTTTATGAACAATAATTAAAAGTAGGGTTTGAAAAGTCAAGTTACAAAAGGCATTCCAAGCAGGATGATGTGCTGACACATGTCACAGAGAGAATATCACTGAACCTGGCACCCATGGTGTCTGGGGCCTGCATAGGGAGCCATTATCCCAGGAAGGAAGGACCCTGGGCCCACAGCAGGGCAGACACTGAGTGGAGTGGAGGAGACTCACTGAGAGGTGGCAACTCATTCTAACAGGAAAGCAGGGCGGGTTGCTGGAAGTTGAGAAAGTCACTGGCAGAGAAAAGCATTCCTAGAACAAGTCTGAGGGGTCCAGGAGGAGCATAGGAGGCAAACATGAAGCTCCTCTGACAGAGAAGATAGCTTGGAACACTCTGTCTGGCAAGAAAGAGGAGCTGTTGATTAGAACTGAGTTCAAGGGAAGCTAGGGAGAGGCTAGAGAGGATGGGGGATGGGTGGGAAGCAGGGTAGAGTGCAAGAGAGAGGGGGAAGATGATGCCAGAGCTAGGGTGCCAACTGGATAGTCCCAATGTTAAGAGGGCCAAGGGGCCTCTAGCATGGTCAGCTGCTGAGAAAACACACCCAAGCTTACAGCAGGCTTACTGCTTATGTGGTCTAAATGCGAAATGCTCCCCCCCCCCGTCTGCTCATGTGACACTTATTAAATAACCTGGGGTTGGGGGGCTGTAGACTTGATGGTGGTCAGACTGAAAGTCAGGCTAAGGAAGCTGAAGAACCTCGAGAGGTGGGTTTTATAGAACAGGGAGCTTTGCTAGACTGCAGGAGGTGTGGAGCAAATGTTACACAGATGTGATTACAAGTGAAGGCACAAGGCAGGTGTGTGTGTGATACGTAGAAAAGAAACCATATGTGACGTAGGTCAGGGACCAGATGATGTCCCCACTGAGCTAATGTCCCCACAAAGGTCCATGTGTTAAAGCTTGGTCTCTAGTTCAAGGCATTATTGTAAGGGGGTAGAGCCTTTAAGACGTAGGACCATTTAGAGGCCTTCCAGCCAAGAGAGGTCACGCCTTTCAAATAGGTGCCTGGCGTCTCCTTTCTCTCTGGTTTCTGGCTTCCATACAGAACAATTTCGTCCACCATGTGTGCCCTGCCATACTGCCTTGCCACAAGCTCAAAAGCAAGAGGGTTGGTCCCGTGTGAACTGAAACCTCCACAAACTGTAAGCAATCATAAGCTCTTCTCTTTCCTTCAGTCACCTCAGGTATTGTGTTAGGGCAAGCCAACAGAGAGTAGAGGGTGCTGTGTGCTAGGACGCCACTCCTGACCACACCTCGCTGTGACTGTTCCTCCCCAAACCCTCCGCCTCCCAAACCATGGCTGCAGGGGCTTATCTTCCAGAACTAAGGCTCTGGGTTCAAATTCAGATTCTCCTCTAGCCACAAACGGCAGCTTCTCATTCATCTGCTTTCTACCTTAGTCCCAGATTTACTCTGGAAACTCTCAGGCCCAAGGTATTCAGATCTTTAAGACCTTGGTCCAGATACTGGAGCGCATGGCCAGGTAACTCCTTTTCCCCATCAGCTGAAGGTCTGGAATGCTGCTAGCTTCATACCAGTCCAGAAAAAACTCAAGTTTTTGATTAGCTCCCCTGTCAACATTTCTCTTCTTCGACAGACTGCTGTTTGCAAATTACTTTCTCTCACCCAGCTGCCTAGGAGGATTCCTTTCTAAACGATGTCCCTGAGCTGGTGCCCAAGTCTTTCCCGATAGATGTCAGCAGAGGTGGCTCAGTGGCTTTTCTATCACTTACTGGTAAGGGAAGGACCTTTCCCGCTCACACCCTCTTCTGGGAGCCGCAGAGATGTGGTCACAACCCAGCACTGACCAGGCACCCACATTAAAATGGCCTTTGATAGGAAGGGCAGGATGGAAGGATGATGAGTCCTTAGCCACCCCCTCCCTTTGGATTATAACGTAAGAAGGAAACAATTACTTAATCTACTATTTGTTACAGCAGATCCCACTGTAACCAAATTTCTGAAGAAAAATGTGCTGACCAACCCAGGCAGTACCAATGACTTAACTTAGCTGTGTCCCATTCTTACTTGCTCCTAGCCAGCTCCTGTTTTTATTTCCCTCCATAACATTCCAAGCTCCTACGAGGCTTACGAGCCCCTCCCCAACCCAGTACTCCAAACACTAACCCTAGCTTTTACATTAGACATGTTGGAACCAACAAGCAGGGTCTCCTAAGATGTCTTGCCTCCCTTGCAAACCCTTTCCCCTCATCGCAATGGCACAGTGTTTGGGGCCCAACTTCCCAGGATGAAGACATAGCATTACTTATGCAACTGAGCTCAACTTCCATTTCCTCCACTGTAAAATGGAAATAAGACCACTCTGCAGGACTGTTGGGGGTTAGTACCATGCCTGATGTACAGTGGTAACATCTGCCTGCCACTGCTAAAACACATGTGGCCGTCTCTCTCTGATGTGAGCCTTTTACTGAGTTTCTATTACCTCCAGACCAAAGTCTGAATTTCTTGATGCTAGACCCTCATGGCACATCTGCCCATTTACCTCTGAACCTTCCCTCCCAGCAACTTCATTTTTGAAGGTTTTTGGCCAATAATAGCATTCTGTTCATGGGTTCAGGAAACCAAATACAGGAATCTGACCTCATTTGACAGGTGTTTACTAAAATGCCTACTAATAAGAGTGTTGGTCAGAGTCCTATCAAATTAATTCCCCTTCCTAAAAAGCACACCCACCTCCTATAATACACCCACACAAGAAACAGCCTGTTATACAGCTTATGTCTGCAAGCAAAGCGACTTTCATTTCCTTCATTTGTAAAATAAGGGAGTCACGTTATCAGCTTCCCATCTCTAAAACACAGTCTTACACTGAGGCGGGGACGGGAAAATCCAGTATTTATGCCTACTTCCTGATCTTATGTTGTTTAATGCACCTAAGGACACATCCTGTGGAAAGGGAACAGCATTCCTTCAGTAGGGACATGCAAAGCACGAGCCAGAGAGAGGCCAGCGGCAACCGAAGCCTAGGGCAGTCTAGAGCGTGCAGAGACCCGAGTGGCCACGGAAGGTGGAATGGGGAGCTTCCCACCAAGCCCAGCAGGCCAGGCTCCTGTCTCTTCCTTTTCCTGTCTTCCCAGAAGAGGTAAGGAGGATCCTAAGGGAGCACTTACCACAGAATAAGAGTCTGTTTAGGTGACCAAAATGGCTGTCAGGTCAAATACACAGCCCTCTCCTTCAGTGAAGGCATCCGTGGGTCTTGAGGAAAAAGGGGGAGCCAAGGCCAGAGGGACACTGCCTAGAGATTCCAAGACAAAACTTAAAACATTTACACTGTGCACTCCACTTCCTGACTTGGTCAGGCCAAGGCCATTCTGGCTCCAGACAAGTTGGGGCCAAAGGATCTTTCTTCATAATAGTAACGCTGGTGTTTCTGTGAAGCCAGAAACATTGACCACTGCCCCCCCCCAGCCTACCAGTCTCTAAAGACAAATCCTAAAGCACTCTTTCGATATTCTTACTTCTAAGTAAAGCTAGTTTAAGGTGACAACCCTCTAGTGGCTGAGGAGATGGCTAAGTCAGCAAAGCGCCTGTCACAGAAGCACAGGGATCTGAGTTTAATTCCCAGCACATACACAAAAGTCAAGTGTGGCTGGGGAGGGAGGTACAGGAGAGTCCATGAAGCTTGCTAGCTAGCTAGTCTAGACAATCAGTGAACTCCAGGCTCAGCACAAGAATCTACCTCAAAAATACTGTAATGGAAAACAACTGAGGAAGATACCTGATGTTGAAGTCTGGTGTGTGCACGCACACACAAAATTAAATGTTGAGCTGGGCAGAGTACTGCACATCTGTAATGCCACTGTCCAGGAGGTTGAAGTGCACTGGGGGGCGGAGGGGAAGGAGAAGGGCAAGGCAGAGGGGGAGAGGATCAAGAGTTTAGGCTATACAGTGAGATTTGGTTAATAAACTTCTTGTACATGCAGATAAAGACTGTAGACCTAGTTCAAGATTTATGTCATTAGGCAAAGGCTTACGCTCAATTACCTTGAAGTTTTGCATACGCATATGGCTGATTTCTGCATTATTTCTAGAGGTCAAAGGTCCTAGGTAGTTAGATCAGGGAATCAAAGCAAAAGCACCCTGAGGTAGATTTTACAGTACCAAGTGCAGAGACATACTTAACTCTGCATGCCCAAATACAGGTTGGTACAAAAAGAGGAGGGCCAGGGGTCAAAGTGGCAGTGTTTGTAGGGCTTTCAGGACCAGGAGCCAGACGCTAAGAGCTAAGATGGTAGCTCTTACTAGGTTTTTCTCCTCAGTGGTGGTCTTGGCTAACTTGACTCTTCCTAGACTCACCCTAGGCTGACCCTGCTAGGAGCCGCCTACAGTCATTCCCCATTCTTACCCACGGAAAACCTCTTTTTTTTGTTTTCCAAGTGAGGATCTGATTAAACAAAAACTCAAGTCTCCTCAAAGCATGTGTCAACTGATAATGTGGCATAACCTTACAAGGGAATATTTTTTCAGCAGAAGGAAGTGTTTGCTGGCCATGCCGCAACATGGAAACCCTGAAGACCATGTGCTAAGTAAAAAGACATCAGACACAAACGACTACTTACCACATGACTCCAAGTGGTGCAAAGTTCCGAACAGAGATAAGGAGATCCTGGAGTGGAGGGGGAGAAAGGAAGGGGGGTGACTGAGAATGGGCATTGGGTTTCTTCTAGGGGCCACACATCTGAACTGGGGAGCTAGCACAGTGGTGTTCTCCCTTTCTCCCAGGCAAGACCAGCCTGGGCCACAGTCTGAGAACTTCCTGGGCTACACAGTGAGGTCCTGTCTCAAAACCAAAATGAAACAAACTGAATCCGACTGTGGTTATGACCATTCAACAATGAATATACCAAAACCCTATATCTCAGTAAAGCCAATTTAAAAAAAAAAAAAAAAACTAACAAAATACAACTTCTGGGCTGGAAAGATGGCTCAATGACTAAGAGCACCCAATGCTCTGACAGAGAGGCCAGCTTTGATTCCCAACACCCACAAGGTGGCTCACAACCAACTGGGACTCGTTTCAGAGGATCTGAACTCTCTTCTGGCTTCCACAGGCACCAGACACACACACTGTGCAGATGCATACATGCAGGCAAACACTCACAGACACATAAAATAAAAACAATTCTTAAAATGTTTTTCCTAGAATGCCTACTAGCCAGGTTCCAGCAAGATGTTGACAGAAACATCCTAAAAGAATATTAGAAGCTTCCTTACACCAGGACTCAGCTACCTGGTGTTCCCATTTTCCTATCATAGCACATGGGGCTGGGAAGATGGCTCAACTGGTAAAGTGCTTGTCATGCAAGCACAGGGAACTGAGTTACTGTCATAGTCTTCTTATGACATTTATCTGTGTTCACACGCATGCATGCCACGACACACAGCGGAGGTCAGGGGACAACTTGCAGGAGTCAGTTTTCTCTTTTCGTAAGGGTTGAACTCTGGTCATCAGGTTTAATAGGAAGCACTTTCAGAGACTGAGCCACTTCAGAGGTTCTAAATTCTATCCCTGGAACCCACCAAAGTAGAAAAGCAGTGGGGCTGCTTCCAGTACTGAGGAAGGAAGCACAAACAGCTGGATCCGGGGACTTGTCTAGCAAAACTGGCCAGTTCCAGGTTCAGTAAGACGCTCTGTCTTAGGAAAACTAAGGCACACGTCTTTAATCCCAGCACTCACTACAGAGGCAGGCAGATTTCTGAGTTCTAGGCCAAACTGGTCTGCAAAGTGAGTTCCAGCACAGCCAAAGCTACACAGAGAAACCTTATCTTGAAATACCAAAGACAGGTAGGTAGGTAGGTAGGTAGGTAGGTAAGTAGGTAGGTAGATCACGAAAACTAATGAGGAGAGAATGGGGAAGACATTTAACACCCACCTCATGCTTACACACACGGGGGGAGGGGGGGGACAGAGAAAGACAGAGCCAGAGAGGCAGACATACACTGGACATCAGCATGCTACAGGTGGCAAAGCAGCAGAAAGGGCAGACATGCTGGGCTCTTGACTCTGTGCTATCATTCCAGATCTGCAATGGGAGAAAAAAAAATAAAACTACGCAGTCAGCCTGCTCTCTGTAGAGTTCAGTGTCTTTGAATTCAACCAACCTTAGCCCAAGAATATCTAGGCAACGGCATTAAACATGTAGAGATCTTCAGCTCCCTGTCCCCTAAAAGTACAGCAAGACAAGTACTCGCACTCTATCAGTGACCTGAGCCATCTTCAGGGCCATCAGCATGTGTGGACTGTAGAGTTTTTGGTTACTGTCACTACGATGTAAGCCTCTACCTAGTATTCACCTGTGCTAATTCTTGGTGGCAAGAAAGCAGAAGGCCAAAATATAACTAGAAACATTGATTCCAAATGTAACTTTCAGGCACCATGGTATTAATCTTGGGTTTCTGTTTAACGATGACGACTTTCAAACTGTACTTATTTCCTGGTTTTTATCCTGGGGATGTCCTTACTACTTTAGACAAATCACTAAAAGATGTCTTACTTTTAGCCAGAAACATGGTGGTGTTCACTTTGTAATCCTAGCTCTTGGAAAGCAGAGGCAGGTTCGATCCCAGCCTGGCCTACACAGCAAGATACTGTATCAAAAAAAAAAAAAGCGTTTGTCAGCAGAGACAGCTTATGGTCACATCTTGTACTCCATCGGTTTGCTTCTTTCTTAAAAACCTACATTTTTGGTGGTGTGGGGGGCAGTGTTCGGCAGTATTCACAAGCTATACAAATCACTGGAGGACGCTTGGCCATGGACAACTGCAACTCTTCCTTCCTTCCCTTGTCACTATCTCCAAATAGTTCAGTAGAAAAATCTACTGAAACAAAAGAGCATGCACATGTGCACAGGTAACAAATCCCCAAAGGAGACAGAAGCACAGCTTAACTTGGATGCAAGTCAGACAGCAGCACCTTACCACAATTCTATCTAGATCTATGAATATACATAAATACTTACAGACGTTGTATATAGGTATATATACTCATATATAATGTTATATATAAGGGTATACATGTATATTCACATATATGTATATGAGGATGTGCCTTCATGAGTTTATGACACCATGTGTATGCATGGTACCTGTGGAGGCCAGAGGGATCCCCCTGGCGCTGGAGTTACAGATGATTGTGAGCCTCCTGCCGTGGGTGCTGGGATCCAAACTTAGGTGCTCTAGAAGAGGTCTAAGCAGTCTTAGCCATGGAGCCATCTCTCCAGCCCCAGCATCCTGACTTTTAAAACAACATCTATACAGAGAACTGTGATTTCTAAGTCTGGTTCTCATCTGAAAACAACAAGAGTGCACTGAGTATTGGAAACGGGGGAGAGCTGAACTGCTCTGTGTAGGAAACGTACATACTCGTCGACTGGATGCTGAACTGCTCTGTGTAGGAAACGTACATACTCGTCGACTGGATGCTGAACTGCTCTGTGTAGGAAACGTACATACTCGTCGACTGGATGCTGAATTGCTCTGTGTAATGTACACACTAGTACTTGTTGACTGGATTCCTTCTAAGATGCAGGCTATTAACAAAGTGTCTTAAGTTGCAAAAGATTCAAAAGAAGCATTTTAAAACCCATACATTTGAGGACAAAGCACATCATAAACAAAACACCATATGTAGGACACCATATGTAGGACACGGTATGCAGGACGCCGAGCTCCTGGCTTGCTTGTGGCAGCCTTGTACTGTGGAAGCTGTCTTTTCAGATACTCTCTTTATTCATAAGACTTATTTTAATATAACAGACCCATGTTCTCCCTTACATCCCTGAGAGGAGGGACACAGAGGCAGCAGCTGCAGGCCAGTTACTTCACAGGCCCAGGTGACTCTCCCTTAGATAGACTAGACCTGTGTGTAACTATGTACATGCCATTTATGGGCTCTCTCTATGATACTTCCTTGTAGGAGTAACTCCAGCATCTTAACAGGCCTTGGCGGCTGAGCAGAGTAAGCTGTTCTTCTGTTAGGGTGACCATCCAGCTGGTGCATACTCCAAGACTTTCAGGACACAAACAGCAGTCACACACTGGGAGCAGCAGTATTTTGAATACCAGCATATAAAATGAGTCCTTTAATTCTTCAAGTGTTTTAAAAAACAAATTTAAACTTAAGCCAGCCTTGAATATAAGCGTAAAAATTACCAATTTAAACCAAAACACCCAAACCCAAAACAACAGAAGCACAGCTCTGTGCATAGCTCCACCCAGGTGTGCACAGAGGGAACCGCAGTGGTAAAGAGGGGTCACTGTCTGGAATTGCAACATCTCCTTACCCGGAGAGCAAAAATAAATAAGGTCACCACTGTTTTCTACGAGTCTGCCCGCAGCCTTCTTCCCGCTCACAGGAAAGCTAACTGAGAGGTGATGAACTCAGATCTGCTTCCCCAAACAAGAGCAGAGCCATGTCCACTAAACAAGCGATTTTACTACGCTGGGGCGATATGTTCTTTTTTATTTTTACTTTTTAATTTCTTTTTCTTTTTACTTTGTCTTCAGTTTTCCTTTTGCTAATACACTACCTTTCCTTGTATAAGGCAAATCAGACACCTTTGAAATGTTGGATTTCCTAAGAAAAGTACCACATTTTGAAGACAAACCATTCCCAAAAGGAGGGATCAAACCATTCAAACAGCTTTAAAGGTGAGCCACCTACATTACCTCAATGGAGTAAAACATTAAGCAGTTGGCGCTAAGACAGCTATTCCAAATATGTGTGTCTAAATCATTCTTAGAAACTGTTTATTTATTTTTTTAAAGAATGCACCCCCTAGTCCAAAGTAACTATATTTTAAAAAAATTTTTGGCCAAAAAATTTACAAAAACCCTTTTGGTTCAACCTAGTAAAAGTGGTATCTAGAAAATATTCTGCATTATTAAGTTGTCTTTAAAAGTTCAGGTTTGAAAGCATTCCTAAGGCTGGGTGTTCTGGGAGATAAACATGCTCCTGCAGGCACTCCGCTGCACAGGAAGCATCTGTGACAGACAGGCACTTTCTTCTGAGTGGTGGAGCTGGGAGAGAAGTCAGACGTAGGCTCCCAGGGCAGCGTGGAACTCTGTGAGGCACTGGACCAGCTGCTGAAACTTAGGCCTCTCCTCTGGGTCCAAGGCCCAGCAACAGGCCATCACAGCGAACCTGCAGAGTGACATGGAAACGTGTCAGGCTGTCTCAGTCATGAGTCCTGCAGCTATATGCTCTGTTCAAACGGGCAGCTGCGAACAATCGCTTAGTTGTACTATGTGTTAGAAGTTTCAGAACGAAAAGAAGCTAAGTTATTTGGATTACACACAGCAATCTCAGTTCTTCATGAGAATACAATACTCAGAAAGTTCAGAGTTCCGTGTAAATACACAGAACACAGTCAGAGTAACGGCCTGTGTTGTCCTGGATACTGTTGAGGAAGAACTAGGAAGAAGTGTTACCTGAAATTAGGATTCCTGGATCTACCACAAAGTTGCTACCTAAAATTGGCAGGGAAACCATCTGGGGCCTCTGTAGACAACACATTTCTGTGCCCACAATCCCAACCGGCCCCTGTGCACCCCACCGCCATGATGGAGGCAGGAGGCACATGTCACTCAGTAGCCCTCAGCATCTTCCTTAAGGAAGGCAAGACCATAATGAGAATGGCGTCTGTTTCTCTGTCTGTTTTTCCCATCATGTGGTCTATGTACATGTCTGTGTGGTTGTATGCATGTGTGTCTGCGTATATGTGGAGAGCAGAGGTTAGCATTAAGTTTGTCCTCTATTGTTTTCCTCACTCAGACGAAATATCTTACTGAACCTGGAGCTTAGAGATGCAGCTTCGATGGCTAGCCAATGAGCTTCAGGGATCTGCCTGTCTACCCACCCTGTGGGAGGGTCCCAGACACACACTACCATACCTGTCTTCTTGGTGGGTGCTGGTGATCCGCATTAGGACCCCAAGAACGGTTTTGGTAAGTACTGTATCTTTTCGTCTGTTTAAACAAAACTCAGGTAACTGACGTAGCATACCATCAGTTTCCGCACTAGTATGTTAGATTCTCAGGCCAGTTTTTAGTAATCAAGATTATACACCACTGCTACAAGATGCCAAGTGGATTAAAAAGCGAATGCTGTTTCCCACAAGGTCTAAGTCATGTCTGAAGATTCATCATTCTCAAAGGAGAGGGAGGTTCTGTGTGAACACAGGAACTTGCGATCCTGCTTTTATAATAACATAGTAAATGCACCACAGCTCATGTCTAAGATCCAAAAAACTCACAGTTCGTCAGGGCAGTTGATTGGCTGGGCTATTCGGTAACCATCTTTCAGGTAAGCAGCCATCTCAAAGGGGTCGATGTCCACGTAGGGCGTCTGGCCCAGAGTCATGAGCTCCCACAGTGTCACTCCAAAGGCCCACTAGGAGAGGAGCAGCAGCATAATGAGGGGACACTTTAAAACTGGGCGCTGGTGATTACAGACAGGTCAAAAATAGCAGCTGAACAAACTCTTAAATAAAGTGAGTACTGTTCATAAAACAAATCTACCATATTGGTTAGTTTCTCTAGCTGGGGTAGGAAAGAAAGCATTGTAATGAGTTAATTCTTTAATGTAAGCATTGGTATCATTTGTTCTAAGTAATTAGGTCTGTTCAAAGAAAACATTTTTATCACTGGCTATTTATCATGCTATCCCCAAATTAACTAATTATGGTGGGGAATGGAGAACAACCTAAATGGACAGAACATCCACTTAATAAGTGAAACACACAGATTGTATAAAATATAAGAAGTCATGGGTTTCTGATTTGCTGATTTTGCAGAGCTAGGGATGGAACCCTATCGTGCACAGAGGTGCATCTTTTAGGAACACCCTGAAAAAAATATCGTCCAGCTGAATAAAATATCAGATTTACTTAAAATCAGCAAATGGATGACCAGTAAGAACAGAGCCTAAGCAGAGGCACCATAAGTCCTGGCAAACTGAGTAGGCCTTCCCTCTGTGAGAAGAATGAGTGTGTAGAAGACAGGCTCTACCACCACCCAGAGCTGTGGCTATCTGCTGTCCAGGGCATGGTGGGGACAACCTCTAGCCTGCTGCTACCTGTGAACCCTGAGTTCACGACAAGGCTGGGGAGAGGGAACAATGCCTGTGCAGGAGCTAAAGGGTTCTCGCCAGTACTTTGCAATGAGCCTCCAATCACATTCAGTTTTCACAACAAACTCTGAGAAACTCACACTGGAATCTTAGGTCACAGGTAAGGAAGCAGGTGAAATCCGTGGCTGACCCAAGCACACGTTTCTCAGTGAGCAAAAGAGCAGAGCTGAGTGGGGCGCACAGAGCACATCCAAGCTCAAAGCAGGAAGCTGGAGGTTATTGTTTTTCAGTATGAACAAAATCTGGAAGCACTGTGTAAAAAAGCCTTTCATAGGCTGGACATCCCTATGCAAAATATGAGTTACAGAGCTGACACTGTGAAGACATTCCCATACCCTGAAACACTGTTTCATAGAAATATCATTAAAAATATTACACAGAATAGAACTGTGTTTAGACTTGAGGTCCATTTATACAGTGTGTGTGTGTGTGTGTGTGTGTGTGTGTATGTACGCATGTATGTAAAGATGTGTGTATACATGCATGTATGTACGTATGCATGCATGTATGCATTACGTCTAGAAAAAAATCCAAGCATTTTGGCTGAAGGCTATTCAACCTCTATTAGTGAACAATAGCAACGTTTTAACAGAATCTATAAAACAAAACAAAAACCCACAATGGAATAACATTAAAAATTACTCTTAAAAGGTGACCCCTTCCTTCCTAATTCCAGCTTCCACTGGTCACTGGAAGTCCTAGGTGTTCTTAAAGCTATATTTTTAGTTTCAGGGATTAAAATTTCCATTTATCATTTGGAGGGGGGGGGGGGGATACGGTTCAACCCACTACCCAATGCTGCATGAACTCTCAAGGGGCAGCACTGCCGGAATACCAAAGCCTTTCAGAATCTGCTGTCCTTTCACAAGGTGAGCATCAGGCCATCTGACCTTGGGGTCACTTTGACAGAAGGAGGTATAAGTAACAGGTGCAGTTGAATGCTATTCTCTATTTTGCAGGTGGTGTGAGGGGTCTCTCTGTAACACAGGCTGGCCTCAGACTCCAACAATTCCCCTTCCTCAGTTTCCTAAACGTGCTGAGATTATAGCCATGAGCCACAAGAAATAGCTTCTCATCTTGTCATTAAGATGAAAGACAAAAAACTAGTTTTTCATTAACAATAAATACTGACACGGTTTGTCAGAAAGGACACAACTGTTTTCATCTTAACATATGAGGCTGAGGTCACTGGATGATGAAACTTCAGTGTGATTACTCTGAGAACTTAAAACACCAGACAGGTTTTAGCAGAGCAATCTCCCCTAGCCAGTTAACCGAGAGTAAGCATTACTACTCACTGGAAACGTGTGATGGAATACTCTCATTCTCTGCCCTGCCACAAATGAACTCCCATGGGCAGCTGTCGCTGAAGGTACCAGGGTCCTGGATGGCAAGGTACCAAGCTAAAAAGACCTGCTTGAGTCTAAGGTTCCATTGTGTATTTGTCTGTTGGGTTTGGCTTTTTTCCATTGCTGTGTTTGTTTTCCTTTCCTGTTTGATCCTTTTGGAGACAGATGCACCAACTTAAACTTGCCCCACCACTGCTTTTCTGGAAGTCGGGAACTCGTTTTCTTTCCTAAACGTAGAGCTGAAGACAAATTTGCCTGAGTATAAATCATTTCTTGAGACTGGTTTTAGGCAAATGAGGAAGGAATGGCAGGAAGGAATGAAAGCAGTCTATTACATGAGGGATGTGAATTAAGAGGCCCAGCAGCAGAACATGAGAGACTCACTTTTTTTATGCCTCCGACATGTACATTTTGAATCCTGATCCCCAGTGTGATGAAGCTAGCAGGTGGGGCTATGGGAGGAGCTAACATCATAAGGGTGGAGCTCCCAGGAATGGATTGGTGCCTTATAAAGACCTCAGCAAATCCCACTCTTTCCTCCTCTATGAGATGCAACAGCAGAAAGCAGGACACTTCTGATTACTACCCTCATGCTGGACTTCCCAGGCTTCAGAGCTGGAGGAATGCAGCCTGTGTCCTGAGCTACTCAGTCTATCAGCCTTAACCTAAGACACTGCTTAACCTCAAAACTCAGCATCTGTAGCTGCTGGTATGACTAATCCTTAGGTACCCACAAACCTACACACAACCGAAGACTATCACAGAACTGGATGTCCATGCCACTTTCTCCATAAACAGGAACTTGTACAGCTTCCTCTGAATCCTGGGGTCTTCTAAGGGAAATGAAGCAGACAGTAAGAGTAAGTCTCCAGAGCACCCGGAGGAGAGATGCTCAGAGACTCCTGAGACCTGAGAGAGCAGTGCTACAGACGACACTGCCAGGGGAATCGACCACACCTGGAAACAGGAACTGTCCTTAAGGTAATTCCTATATTCCTCATTCTTAAGGAATACCACAACAGCTAACGTTAGAGTAATACAACTAAGCAGTATCTTAACATCAAGAACATTAAATCTTAGGTCTCTATTTCCTAAACCAAGGTCTAACCTGATCCTTCATTTCTACACTGTTCTTTTGTCCTTACATTAATTCTCTTAATGTGAATTTGATACTAATAGGTCTAAGATTGCTGGTGTGTAAAATCTGCAACCATGAAGGAAACACGTAACTACTGACAATCCTCTAAGCCCTACTAAAAAGTCAGTAATGGAAAATATAAAACAGGAAGAGTTCTCTGCTTTTGAAAACAGAAAGCATCTTCCAGAAACTCCAGCTTTCCCTTAGATACCACCATAGCTCCAAAGACTGCTGTTGGTGGGAATGTTGTAAATGAGTCTCCTGAGTGAGTCTATTCAGTAACACTCAGCAAACTGGAGCAAGAAGAAACATGCTGCAGATTTGCCCTGTGGCCTAGTAACTATTCAAATGTTTTAAAAAGGATCCCCTGAGTGCCATAAATCATTCTGATAAGATTAGCATGGAAGCCATTTCCTTGATTTGTTTTTCCCAAGAAAATGCTTTTTAAACACAATGTAGTACCACAAAGACGTGAAAGCCAACATGAAATGCTCAACTGTGCTTCCCTGATTGCATTCACCACTCAATTGGTGGCAGAATCTTGACAGCTGAACTGTGTTAGCTACTATAATTATCTAAATAATTTAAAGGAGGCATCAATCAAAAAGTATTTTTTCAAATAAAGGAAAAAAAAAAAGTCCTAACAGAAATCTGTAGTTGTGCCTACTTGACAAAGGCACAGAACAAGAACAATACCCAGACGTCTTCAGAGTGCCTGTGTGAGGTCACATCTTGGAATAACAGACATCCATAACTAGCTGGATCGGGTTGTGTGTACTTCCTAAGCTGACAGTTAAAAGCTGGTGTTAACATTATTAGAATCTTAATGTACCAAAATATTGGATGTTTCCAGATAGAATTACAAAAACAAAGCCCAAAGTAGCAATGTATTACTTTTATGACAAAATAACCAACTAATGTGTTTCTAAGCAAATCATGAAAACTCTTTAACTACAAAGAAATGTAGAACTAAAAGGGTCCTGAGTTACACCTACAAGTGTGCATTTTACACACCTACAAGTGTGCATTTTACACACTTGCAAGTGTGAACTTTACACACCTGCAAGTGTGTACTTTACATGTGCAGATTCCAGTAGGAGGGGGTTACATTTCTTACTTAGTACATGACGGTGAAAACTGCTCAGCACGCCCTAGAAATGACAGTGAGGACAACCTTTACACCTACCTCCTAGCACTCAGGAGGCAGAGGTGGGTGGATCCTTAAGTTCAAGACCAGCCTGGTCTTCAGAGCAACTTCAAGGACAGCCAGGGTTAAACAGAGAAACTGTGCGTAGAAAAATTAGATAGACTGACAGACAGATGATAGACAGACAGACAGAACCCCACCTCCACCCAAAGAGAGCAAACAACCTCAACATGTGTTCATGGAGTTGTTAGCATTTTTAACCCCAACTTTAGAATGTAACAATAATCTTAAAAATTTAAAACAATATTCAATGCCCCAAACTGAAAGGCAGAATTTTACACTAACAGGCTTTCATAGTCACAGGAAAAGACCTAACTATTCCTTTCAGTCCCAAGTATTCAAGGCAAAAGACACTTATAGGACGTATCTATGTGCATGAGATGAGTCTGGAAGAATTTAAGAGAAAAATATGGTCATTTTTAGGAGTTAGCCATATTAAATGTAACCAAGGGACAATCTTACAATGATATGCTAAGCCCCACTCAAAAGAGTTTTGAGTAAGACAAAACAGAATACTTAACGCATGGTAGTACATGCCTGTAATCCTAGCACTCAGAAGGCTGAGGCAAGATTTCATGCTCAAGACCAGCGGGGCTGTAATGAGTAGGAACTTTGTTGAAATGGGAGTTGGTATTCTAAGTTTAGAGAATTCTGTTAAGATGTCCATTACCGGACTCACAGTGATTAAAACAAAATGAAGCGGGGCCGTTTGAGGAGTCATATGGAAACCCTACTACAATAGATATCTCGTAAAACTACACATATATGAGAGAAATCTAAATGGAGTCACCAAATAATGGAAGGGAGAATCCCCCAACCAGACATCTCTCCACCAAGTGATACCTCCGATGACAGGAATGGGTCACATCTAATTGAGCTGTTGCCAAAAAGGGCCCCATGGAAGCCCCAAACAACTCATGCTATTTATTGCCAAGGCCACTGGTCGATCTCCAACTAAAATAATGGCAAGGCCCTACTGCTGAATACAATGCCAACATAACTCACTGAAAATGGAGAAGTTGCAGTGGCGTCTTCACCCTTACCAACTAGTGCTTATCAGTGCTCTGCGAACTACCAGGGAAGAAAGGTAACCATCAAGTCAGTTACAAACCCTGAGATCTACACTGTTGACTGTCCCACATGGTACTCGGGATAGTGGCACAAATGTGGGAGTAACCAACCACTATTTGGCTGGATTTAAGACTCGTTTCATGAGATCGAACCCATGCCTGACACTGCTTGGGTGGCCAAGAACCTGAGCTTACTTAGACCACAGACCTATAAGAAAACCAAATACTACTGTTATGCAAAAGGAATTTAGCAATAAAATGTTGTTGTAATTACCTAATCTCAAATCAGGGTTTCTACTCCAACTCTGATCATTCAGTTCCCAGATAAAATACACGAAACTTTTATTATCATAAGAAGCCTTAATCAGCACTAGAGCTGGGCAGATATCTGTCCTCTACACTGCTAGAATCTGCTTCCCCATTCATAACCCCGAATTATCATTTACCGTGTTCCGTCTGAGCTGCTCTTAATTTCAACTGGCCAGCCCTCACGGCCATGCTTTTATGACTGACTCACCTAACCCATGGCATCTTCCTTCTCCCCTCCTTCTCCCTTTCCTCAACCCCAAGCCTGGGAACCCCAAGCCCTGCCTATCTCAATTCTGCCCAGCTATAGGCTGTAGGCATCTTTATTCACCAATCAGGGATAACTTGGGGGGCAAGGCCATATAGTGTCACTTAGGTCTATGTGCAGATTCTCTCATCCTTGAGGTCAACCAGGCCTTGGAGCCGGTATTTAGCATTACAATACATAGCAAAAGACCAAACCTCAACAATACCCCTTTTTAGTCCAATAAAATGTTCTTTTTCCTCTCAAATATAAATCAAATACAACTATAACAATTATGAAAACTGTAAGGTATGATATACATTTATAAAGTCTAGTCCATTTATATCTGAGCATTGAGGTTATAGTAATTTGTCATAGAACTAGCAAAATTAATACACTGAGGGAAAGAGTGTGCACTAATCGATGTAAGTAACTAGCAAAAGTGGTGTTAGTAACACACTGTTAACAGGGAAATGTGTAAAGCATACAAACAGAAATGAAGAGGCAACTCTGAATAATAAAATAAACCAGAAGACCAAACACAATAAACCCAGTTCTGCGATGTTGAAACATGAGATCAAATCCCAATTATTTTACAAGTAATGTTATATTGTCAAATGATGATTTAGGGACCTTAATAGCAAAACTCTTTTACCTAATTTCCAAATACACAGCTACAGTGTGCAACAGTCAAGAGATACAAACAAAACAAACAAACAAAAAAACCAGTAGTTTTTCATTCTTTGACATATAGTCACTATGTACCCTAGGTGGGTCTGGAACTCATGAGCCTGACTCTGCCTTCCCAGGGCTGGGATTATAGGCATGTGCCTCCAAGTCTGGGCTGATTATGATCTAAACTAGAATAAAAAGTCAAGCAACAGGATGGAAACCTTACAACAGAAGAGAAGATGCAGCTTCTGAAACCATATCACTGAGTGGGATGGCTCAGGGGTGTGCTCTGGGAGACAGAATACCCTGACACCTAACGGGAACAGTGTCAGGACTGCAGATGAGAGGCTGCAGACTGGGAAGAGACCATGCACAGAACGCAACCATTCTGGCTTGAGTAGCTACTTGGTCATCCTGAGACTTGTACAAGAGAGAGGATGGGTGGCTGTCAGCTCCCTGAACCTCAGTGCCCGCCACGGCGGGGACAATGCTCCCTTGGCTTGTGTGAGCAGGAAAAGCATACAGCACCGGCCCAGGATCTGGGCCAAAAGGGAGCTAAGTACACAGGCTCTCTGGATGAAAAGATTTTTAAAAGAACAAAACAGCTGAATGTGGTGGAGCAGAAAGCTTTCCTCTACCTGCTGTTGATACCTGGGCTCTAGTACTTACCACGTCACTAGCACTAGAGAATTCATTATTAACCAGACTTTCCAGAGCCATCCATCTCACTGGCCTGTTCTCATTGTCCCCTAGGCAGTGGTAGTCCATAGGAAACAAGTCTCTGGAAAGGGCATTGTCTGTGATTTTTACTTGAAGAGTGTCGTCGATGCTGAAATAAACATGAACATAAAAGGTATCAGGGTGTTAAGATGCAGCATTAGCCATCAAGAGTCTACATCCCATAGTGACTCCCAGACAGAACCCCAAACCCAGGAAGTGCTACCCATCTAGTGACAGTCGCAAGCAGCTGACACCTACACACAGTTCCTAGCAGCCAGGTCTTTATGGATCACTTCCCTTCTTGCCAGGTAGCTCATTCCGCAGGCAATCTGAATAGCCATATGTACCAGATCTTGTTGGGAAATTGCCTGTTGTAACAGGGAGAAAAATGACACAGTTTGCAGACACTACAAAGCTAGTTTGGGATCTGATTACCAGCGTTTACAGTCCACCCCAGAACATCTATCTTTTGCATTTATCTCTCTAAAATCAGCATTACAGAGCAGCTTCTCAGTGATTACGGCACAGTGAATACAGACTCTCTAACGCACTATTTCAAGTGACTTGTTCTTTTCTTTTGCAGTAGTACATTTTATCAGATTATCACCACCATCGCCACCCTGGGGTGGGCAGCACTCTACCAAAACAAGTCTCTGCTGACAAGCTCCTCGAGATGCACGCCAGCACCAAAGGCTGGAGAGAGAAGTTCCTCCCCTGGTGATACTCACGGACCACAGCCTCTAACTACAGAGCTTCATTCCTGTAGCTTAAACAACATGTCATATACATTAAGAGTCAAATACTCAGTGCAGATCTGAGTTTATTTTTCTTATTAACTATAATAAGTATGTTATTGTAAGTCTTAAAATAAACTGATCAAAATCTGAAGATATTGCAGACAGCAAAGGGCCCAGCAGACTGTCTTATCACTATCACAGCATGTCTGGAATCTGATGGAAGATTAACAATAAGCACATGGGTAGTGACAAGAAAGAAACTCTAAAATGGTGGCGTCTCAAAGGCATATTAAGGATATTCCCGATTATCTCCCACAATCCTGACCTCCAACCTTCACTGCTGTTGGCACCATATGGTCAGACAGCTCTGTTAAGAGTCCCATTCCAAGAAGGGAAATCCTGGACTGTCTTCAGAAGTTACCCAGAAGGGATTTTGAGATGCTGTCATAGGGCATCAGAGGTGGTTATGAATGAACGAGTGGTGGACAATGAGAAACAGCATGGGCCACGGTGCTCTACTGGGGAACCGCAAGCCGGCTTCACGGTTCTCCAAATCGACAGCTTATAATTATATCTCCTGGTTCATTCTGAGGTCTTTTGTTTTTGTTTATCTTTAGACACTATGTGTGTGGTTATTAATATCTACTTGCAAAGACATTAGAAATTATTTATATTTAGGGAAATTTTCTTACCTGTGGATTATTGGCTTCTACTAATTTGCACTGCCGTAGAAATAATTTAAGATTCCCCCAATTCATGTATGGCAATACCACCATAGGTTTTTCTCCTTCTTCTATGCACACATGAGTAATAGGAAGAAGGTTTCTAGAAAATAGTAAGAGATTGGGAACAATGCAAATGAAATCTAAAACCTTATTGGTTTATCTTAAATTAAAAATAATAAAGATAATCGAAAGCAAAACAAAATCCCACACACACTTAAAAAGACATTTATTTGCAAATGTTCATTAAAACATTGATTTACAAATGTTCTACTTTTTAAACCAGATGTAAACAGCCCTCATATGTATAAGCTTTCTTCGTAGAATAAAAACTACTAACACAGAATGAATCCCTTTGTACTAAATTTGCTGAAATCTATGTTAAATTCCTACTCCAAGGACAAGTGCAGACAGCTGACAGTGGCTTGGCCAGGAGCACACCATGATGCTGTCCCACTGATTTCATCATCAAGTCTGAAAACAAAAAGGACCAATCCAGGTTGTGAATAAAAGCAGGATCATCAAAAATCTCTAATATGTTAAAACTGTCACAAAAGTAAAATGTTTGCAATAGAATTTAGAACCTGATTTTTGAAAACAAGATTCACTGTCTGAGTGACTGTGTGAGTGTGCATGTGTGAGTGCACACGAGTGTGCATGGGGACCCTGCTCCCCCACACATACTTGGCCTTAATTTTCAAACTTGTAACACGTGGATTTTCCAATCACAGACATTTCTTATGTACAAAATAAACAAGAATGTACTGAACAATCTTGTCCACTTTTACGTCTCGTGGTGCGCGCACACACACACACACACACACACCATCCTCCTGTGTAATGACATTCCAGCTGATATATGAAAATAACTCATTTTCCCCAAGGTTCTAAGTATTTAAATAATTATCTTCTCTCTATTAAGCCAGAAATAACATAGACTCAATTTATACACTCAATGACACCTCCTGTATTGTTACGCTTAATGCATTTTTGAAGCATACACATAACAATATCTGAAGAGCACTATTTATTAGTTCTTTATGGCTGCGTAAAGAATGAATGTGTGGGGGCTGGAGAGGTGGCTTGGGGGTTAAGAGCACTGGCTGTTCTTCCAAAGGACCCAAGCTCAAATCCTAACACCCACATGGCAGTTTACAACTCTCTGTAATTCCAGTTCTAGGTGATCTGACACCCTCATACAAACATACTTGGAGGCAGAACACCAATGTCTATAAGAATTTTTTAAAAACAATTAATATGAAACACAAAAAGGTGCATTAACAAGAAGAGTCAGTAGGATATCAACAGTGAAAAGTTACAGACAATACGAATGCCCAAGAATGACAGAATAACACCTTACAACTGAACAATCAGAAAATGAAAAGAGCTCAAAGAAACTGAGGCACAAACCACACATTCACAGGACAACCACGAAGACAGAGGGGAAACTGCAGAAATGGACCAAGAGGAACTGTCTCTGTGCTTTGCCTTTATGTCCTAAAAGTGAACCTACTGTAAGAGACACCAGTCTCTAAGAGGCACTGGACCCATCGAGGGCTTCTGCTTGCATTACAGCTGAAGAGTGGCAGCCATGCCAGGCAGAAAGGTTACGTACCTACAGACAAAGATCAAGTATAAAGAGAAGAAAATTCAGGTGTCATCAGATTCCACACCCCTGAGCTTTTCTCTGGGCTGCTGGACATTTGCTTCCTAGGAAAAAGGAAAACGCAGGAAGGACTGCAGAGCTCCCTCCTTTCCAGAATCCCCCCCCCCCCCCAACTCCATCTCAAGCCTCACCTAGAGGATCAGTCAGGGCTAACCCTGGCTTCAGGATAAGCAGGTGAGCCGGCCACTTCCTTAACCCTAAAGGATTATCTTTGTCCCTTCATTCTTGACTGAAATTGTTTAGCAGAATCAATGGCATTTTGTCCAGACACAACAAATAAGCTAAATAAAATCAAAATGTTTATTCTTGTGGTTAAGAGCACTGGCTGCTCTTGCAGAGGGACCAGGTTTGATTCCCAGAACCCATATGGTGGCTTACAACTGACTGTAACTCCAGTCTTAGGGGATTCCATGCCTCTTCTGCCCTACTCAGGCCCTGAATAATGTGGTGCACAGACACACATATATGTAAAACATCCATATACATAAAACTAAAACGGGAACAAACTCTGGAAGCAGTAATAAGCATTATGAAAATGTTTCAAAGAATAAATGACTGCTCTTCACTGCCCATTTTATGAAGGAAAGGAAGACAAACAGAAAGGTCTGAGATACCAAGAATGGACAGATGGCGGTAAAGGAGACGAAGGGAGAAGGCAGAGGCGAGGCGGGGCTGAGGGGCTAGGCACAACTGCCTCTTATGCTGAGCATGCTTACAACCTTAAAGCTGCATGTCATTCAGCATTAACAAGTGGGACTTCAAACCACAAAAAATGGCTTAGGGGCTTTGATACACGAAGTAATGAAAGCAGTTTATCTTTAATTTATGCAAGTATTTAGTTAGGATAAAACTCTTACAAGTTCCAGTGGGAAAGCCAAAACAAAAACCAGTATTTCACGATGGTTTAAAATGTGTCAGTGGTTCTGATCCCGTCATCACAGAGTGTTAAAACACAAAGCAAACCTTCTGAATCACAGACAACCAATTAAAAGGTGAACTCCGAAAACAGGTGACATTTCTTGCTGAGAGGACTGAGCCTGCACGATAAACTCTATGGTACTGATTTTAAGATTCCTCTTTCAGTTTCATTCTAGGCCTAGCTGAGTTCTAAGTAAAAAATGGGCAGTTAGTGGATGAAATCAAAGTGAGCAAGCACACAGCCATGAGTTTTTGGTTAACAAGAATGTATGGTCACTCGAAAAACCAAAAAAAAAGAGAGAGAGAAGGCACGGTCAGATGAAGGGCTACAGGGACTATAGCATACACTAACAGCTTTTACTGACACAACTAGGGTCTTAATGTCCCTTCACAGCTGAGGTGACAATGGTCTCTGACAAACTTACTTTTACAAGCTTCGCCTCTCATTCTGTAGGGTGTCTGGGCCTGCTAACCCATCATGGCGGGATGCTGTGAAGCAGTACAGCCTAAAGCTGCGTGAGAGAATGCTGTAAATACTTAGCCAAGGCATGCTTAGGGTTAGGGTAGAGCTAAAGCTCCTTCCTGGGAAAAATCTGGCTTTGTCTGCATTTATTTCTGCCATATGCTTCTGCCTGACGGTTACAGGTTTCACTGGGTCAGAGAACTGGCTAGGAGCATAAGCCCTCAATGTGCTTCCTCTAGACTCTGCATCAGAGCATCAAGCACTCACTCCCAACACTGTTAAAAAGGAAGGTCCAAAAGCTCCAGACTCGCTTCTGCTTTTTAACAAATATAACTAAGCTTGTTTCTTTCTTCTCTCCCTCTCTTCTTCTTCCTTCCTTCCTTCCTTCAAGCAAATACAGCCCAAGGGGATGCTATCTATCCATTTCCCCACAAGTGAGGACTCTTGGGGATGAATCTGCACAATTGAAGGCAACACTCTTGAGTTATGTTAGTCAACTCTTCGAAGGAATACCCTCACTGTTCCTCAATATTACATTCAACTTTTTTTTTTTTCAAAAGCCTCGGTTTTCAATGAAGTTTTAGAAAATGAATATTTGCTTTTATATTAGTTAGTATCTACACTAAATAATAAACCTAATGCAACATCTGCCTTGGGATCTGAGACTAAAAAGCTTTTTAACTTCCTATTCTAAACAAAGTGTTTTCTCTTCCCTCTGCTTCTGAGACTCATAGACTTTAATGCCACCTTCATCTCAGCTGCTCAGAAGCCAAGAATTATGCTGTGTTTAATCTCAGTCCAAACAGTTGTCTTCTACTCTTGGCTTGTTCTCTTTCCTACCACCACAATGCCAAATATCTGTCTCATTTTCATTCCCACTGAACTTATTTTCATGTGGCTGTCATCTTTTTAGGCCCTCAAAAACCAAAGTAGAAACAAAATTAAAAGTAGAAATTTCTGGGTATTCATACTTCTATCAGAGCTCAGCAATTGCCCAAGTTGAAATGGAAGCCAACAGTGCCCTCTGCACATATCACTTGTCCTTCCCAGAAGTTCACAGACCCTTCTAACACGCAGTCATGGTTCACTTTTCAGATATGTGAAATTCTCAGTAGTCATAAAAATTAAGCAGAGTCTACACAGTACTTGTATGTGGTATATGTACACGTAGGAGTAGATAACTATGTACACGTCTGAGCATGTGCATAGAGGTCAGAGGTCAACATCATGTGCCTTCCTTAACTGCTCTCCATTTTGGTCTCTGTCTGACCTAGAATACACTGAATCAGCTAGGCCAGCCAATGAGCTCCAGATTTCTACTTGTCTGCACCCCTGTAACTCTGGGTCATAGACAGTACCACCTCCCATACTTCTATAGGATGCTTCAAACAAACCAACAAACCAACCAAGACTGCCAGCTCAGCTTGATGGAACATGCCTTTAATTCCAGCACTCGGGTGGCAGAGACAATGGAGTTTAAATAGTGAGTTCCAGAAAAACCAGGGCTATAGAGAAACTGTCAAACCACACACACACACACACACACACACACACACACACACACACTTACTTTGCCATGATACTGATGCTGCTGTCCCCACTGATTCCTGGTCTAAAAGAAGCTGTTAAAAGTTCTGCCTACAGGTACATCTTGTGAAATCATACTATGATTTCAAGAGCATACATAAGAAATAAATTAAATAAAATGTGGTACAGCCATTCAGTAAACCACTAAGCGGCCTTTTAAAATGGGGATAGGGATTTACAGTTACCAACATGAAAACCTAAAAACAGGTGGTTTTTTTATTATTGTTACATAAAGAAATACATTAATTTTATTAAAGGTAAAAACATTGTCCTTTTTTAAAGTATACTGGAAACACACTAAAGTGTTGAGATACCTAATTTATTATAAAATATCTCTACAAAGACATAGATGGCTATTTCTAGATACAGAGATCTCAAGTAGTCTCTCTCTCTCTCTCTCACACACACACACACATGCATATACACACATTAGTGTACACTCACAGTACATGGCAGATCATTAACCTCACTGTATCTAAGGATGGTTGATTATTTTTGGCCCCGGCGTTCTATACATTTAGATTTTTGTAGCAACAGTCTGTCATATTTGTTAAAGGGAGACAGGTGCATAATATGGACAGACTATTTTAGAAAGCTTAGTTGTGCCCATTCATTATTTGCATAGTTTATACCTGTTCTCTATCCTCTTTGTCCTTTGCTGTTTGCAAATTGTGTTCAATGAGCACGCATCTACCTTTATATTCAGAAGGGGAAAAAAAAATTTCAAGAATTTCCAAAAGAATTCAATTCTGAACAAGACATAACGTTCTTAAAAACTAAGTAAGTGTGCAGAGTTGCACTGTACTGGGTGCTGAGATGTAGCCTCTACTCTCACCTGTGGTGGAGACCTCGCAGCTTGCAGCTCTCGGTAAGCATCATCGTCACCTGAACTTCAGAAGCTTGGTCTATACATTAAAAAAAGACAAAAAACAAAACCCACTTCTGTGAATAACAGTGAACTTGTGACACTAACATTTTGTTGTCTAGGGTCAATTTTCATTGCAAGTTACAAGCAGCCTCAAACCCCAGGGCAGCAGACAGACCCTTGCTGAAGATGTCAGCTTTCACAGAAACTCCAGAGCAGATAACAGAATCTGGTAAGGCTCCATAAGCCACATTATGATTTAAAAACAAAATTACTAGAAAAATGAAAAATACCAGGAAACCCTGTTCTTCCCTGACTGGTGGGAAGAATCATATCATACTCTTTACGTTCCTTGGGGCTGAGATAACTTATATTTCACACTTTTCTGTACTGTCCAAATTTTCTGAGCTTACACAGTCTTAGTATACAGCCTAGGGTAGCCTTCGACTCCTGGTCCTCCTGCTTCTGCCTACTAAGCCCGGTGTATTCTGCCTGGCTCCATCTTATTTCTTGCCTCTAAATTCATGGGTTTTGATCCAGGTAACATATCTGAGTTAAGTCTTTGGAAACTGACACTGGATATCTATTAGATCTCTGAACAAAATTATTAAACTTAAAAACAAAAACAGCTCCAATTTTCCTCATTAAAAAAAACCTGCATTCTCTAAAACAAAACCCAAAACCCAAAACTTACTCTTTGTAGAACCTACTATCTGTGCAGCATGCATTAAGATGCAAAAAACCACACAAGCCTGTCTGTTAGGAAGTTTGTCAGCAGTATACATCAACTGAGAACCAATACTTCAAAAGATAAACTTGGAGTGACTCGGTCATGTGGCCTATGTAAACAAGCACCACTGCATGTCCCCAGCCCCATATAAGCCATGACTGGATGCTAAGGACTCACTGTGTTCGCTCCTGTTTCCCTCCAGTTAAGGAGAGCACAGTAGTTACAGGGGGAAGGGAGGGAGGGAGGGAGGGCCGAGTGGTGGTCACAGCTCCAGCACAGAAGAGAAGGCTTAGCACAGACCTGCAGGATCTGCTGGGCTTTCTTACCACCATTATTTCTTTTCAACCCTACCTAACTCAGGACTCATTTTGATGCACAGAGTATTTAGAAATTCAAAAAATACTGGCATTAAAATACTTCCTTAAGAAAAATAAGAAAACGAAAAGCAGTTCTTTGAGCACACTGTGGCTCAAACCTTATATTTATAAAGAGTAAAACATAAAAAGAGTCATGCAAATTATCCTTCAAAATTAGTCAGAAAGCCCACTATCGTCTAACAAAACAGTAAATGTTTTGGGAGCTAAGGAGAGCTGGTGAACAAACACAAAACACAATAGCCAGTTGAACCATTGGTTTAGAAAGGGTGAGGAATGTGGGGGTTTAAGGATTTGCAGAAGCTTTAAATGGGCGATTTTGTTAAATTATAGGCAACAATCCTAGACGTTTAGTTAAGGCTAGTAAAGCCCAATCCTTCCCAGTACTCCTTTAAGTAAATTTCTTTAAGTAAATAAACAGTTATTGTCATTTAACTTTGTACATCTCAAAAAAATGTTTACATCTTCTACTCAAAAGTAATTTCCCCTCAATCTCTGCAAAGTGCTTACTTTCTTTTTCAGAAATGAGTACTTATTAGATTGGAAAGGACTAGTCTGTAAAGCACTTGCCTTACAAGCAGGAGGACCAATCTGCTAGTCGTGAGAAAGAGCCAGGCATGCTGGCACGTGCTGCCTCGTGCTTACAGCCCTCGCGCTGTTGGGGCAGATCCAGGTGGATCTCTGGGGCTCGCTGACCAGTCTGCCTACCATAACTGGAAAGCCCTGGGTCCCAGAGAGAGACATGCCTCAAAGATCAAGGTGGATTTGGGGAGAGATGGCTCAGTGGTTAGGAGTATTGGCTGCTTTTCCAGAGAACTTGGGTTCAAATCCCAGCACTTGCAGAGGGTTGAACACCTTCCCAGGGGACTGGGGTATCCAGGTGGTACAAATACATACATGCAGGCAAGACATTAATATATATAAAATAAAATAAAGATAATTTCAAAACAAAACAAAAAGGTGGATAGCACTTGATAAAAGAAACCTAAGGTTGACTCCTGGAATCTTTGCATGTATGCACACATGTACATGTACACTTGCTCACCCGCAGGGGTAAGGGTAAGGGTTGTAGAAACAGGCATTTCTTAGGGCACTATACAGCATGTAAGAGATAAAGAGAGGGGGAGAATGAAAGGTAAACAATATATATCTATATGAGGTATTGTGGATCTGAGGAGAGTTCATTATCTTCTTTATAAATGCATTGAAAAGAAAATTAATGACAATGTTTTCTTACATATGGTTAAGAATGGTATGAGAGAGTTTTAATAGGAAAAACCAAAGTTAAACACAGCCAGGTTAAGCACATGCAATTATGCAATTTAACTACAGTTAAAATTATATCTAATAAATGTTTTTTAAGTTAGAAACTATTTTCTATACCTGACGAGAAAACCCTAATTTTCAAAATTAGCCTGTGAGCCACACTAATATAGACTAATTCCAAAGGCCTGGCACACACTGAGACGGGCGACAGAGTGTGGCTAGTTTGAGTCACTGAACAACAACAAAACTATTATGGAAACAGCATGTAAAAAATCCCTACCTTTAACTGTTTTTACGAATGTTTGCTTTTCTTTATTTGGATCTTTTTCATCTACTAAAATCCCATGGAAAATACGCCCAAAAGTACCTAAAAGGAAAAAGAACAGTGCATGAGGCCATATGATAATCTTCACAACATTACAAAGCTCTCTAGGAATGTGACTAAACTGTGACAGCTACAGCTGCAGTTAATTCTCGCTCCAGAGTAAACCCGACCAAAGCTGTTAAAAGCGATGCAAGCCTACAAAGCAGGTTGCTTCAAGAAATCTCATATCTAAACTAAGTACACGAGAATATTTTCCTAAATAAACTAGTAACGCAGTCAGGCGTGCTGTAGCACAGTTACAGGAGCCAGCGGGGACATCTGAGTCTCTGGTAGTTCAATGAAGAAAGAGTGAGGGACACAAACTCTGGCTTCAGAGAGGCCTCTGTGCCTTCAACCACACAGTCTCAGGCAAGGTGACCCAACTCTCAGGTCACTGCGGGCCAAGTGTGTGCCTAAAGAGCTCTTACTGCAGAGAGAAATCATGACAGTCCTGGGGGGGTAAAGCAGTGTAAACAGAAATGTAAAAATCCATACAGATTTATGAGTAATTTCCCAACTGCTAAAAAAAAAAAAAAAAATACTTTTTTAGTTTTTAAAAGGCTTTCGAATGAGATGATCTTCAAAAAAAGATTACTGACATGTTATTCTTTCTCACAAGACCATTTTTTACTTTCTTTTCATAATTTAAAAGAAATGCCTGAAACAGTGTAGCTTTGCTGTGGACTCCACACACTTGGCTTTAATATCACTCACTGTGTGTGCTGAAGTTACCAGTACCCGTGTGGAAGCCCCCACTGAGTCAGAGACTGAGTGACGTGGCTGCTGCAGGCAGAAGGGTTTGGAGCTGTCCAAATACCTGAGTCTATGAACTGTCAAAGGAGCTCCTCCCTTCCACCCCTGCCCAGCAGGACAGACCTGGTCCTTCCTTCCACCCCTGCTGCGGTCTCCTCTTCCCCATACCTAGCCCCTTTACATATTCCAAACACAGACTTTAAAGGCAGAAGTAAGTGTGGACAAAGCACACTAAAGCACGTGCACAGACTGCCTTACCACAGGTCACGGTGCATGGCACGTGTGCA
>JADRCH010000097.1:6787647-6819225 GCA_019843965.1 Rhynchomys soricoides | reverse complement strand
GCACAGACTGCCTTACCACAGGTCACGGTGCATGGCACGTGTGCACACACTGCCTTACCACAGGTCACGGTGCATAACAGTCTTTTCCCTCCTACCCTGTCTGGATGTCTAGCTATCTCTTTTTAATTCCATCCAATCTGACATATGAAAAGTGCCGTGTAACTACTGTTTGATTTGTACTTAATCAGATTTCTAGTGAACCTCATTACTTTTCAAAATATTAGCCAGTCACATTTTCTTTTCTGAAAGCTAAAGTTATTTAAAAAAACAAACAAACAAGCAAACAAAAAAACTATAATGCTCCAAAAACATCAAGGAAAACATGGTTCCAAATTTCCTCAAAGTATGAGCATCTTGCTGGGAAACACAGGAAATCGTAAGCATAACCATTAACCGTAGGAAATGCTGTCGGCCTGGTCAGTCTCCTCAGACTGCAGATAGCTCTGGAGACTGGTTATCCGAGCCAGGAGATGGACAACCGTAGGTGCAGCATTCCTACTCTGAAAAACAGACCAGAAATCAGAGTCTGCATCAACTGAGCACCGCTTCTCATTAGGCATCTTAGTTCCTCACTTAGCTGAAGCTAGCTTCCAGGAGGCCCAGCAAACAAAACGGTTCATGCGGACCAAACACATTCCAGAAGGAACTGCAGCGGAGGAAACAAGCATCTGCCATCTAACTGTACGTGACGCAGTATTTTATTGTTAATTTCTGTCCTCCAATTTCACCATCTCCTTAATTAAGATCTAAAACTCAAAACAGAGAGGAAGGCCTGCAAGACTGAGTGGAAAGAGCCCTGACATGTCAAATACAAATTCTGATAAGTCTTCTGCATGTACCATTTCATCTTGCCACTTAGCTAGTCTCAGAGTGATCAAAGACTAGCATGGTGTGAATTCTACAGATCTAAGATACTGTGTGATTTCTCTAAGGTCACTCAGGTTACAAATCCTGAGTCTAACTCCAATGCCCATCCATACACTTGAGCATCCACACCATGAGAGAAAAAACTAATTTACATATTTTAAATACACCTGTTGGGTACTGATCACTTGAAGTAAGGATAAAATACACTTATAGGTAACAGATACTTGGCTGCTTTATCACACTTCAAAATCAAGGTGTTCATCAAAGCTGCTAGGGCACATTGTATAAAGTCTAAAGAAATGGAAAATGAAAACAATTTTTTAACAAAACTGAAAATGCGGAGAAGATGAGTACCTTCTTGAAGTACATCTTTCAGTGTTATCCTTTCCCTGGATATTGCAATATCCTTCACCTTGGCTTTGGCTTCCAAAAGAGTGACACTTCGCAAGTCGTTCTTCTCGATCCGCAAGGTGGGATAACCTGAGGAGCCAACAAAGCCAGACCAAGCAATATAAATACCCTACTATGGCACTGGGCTCACCAGGGCACTACAGCCTGAGGACTTAAGTCATAGCAATGAGTAAGGAAGCAAAATAAAACTATGTACACTCAGGGCAGGGAAGCTACTGATGAAGGGTGCATAAGGTGTTAAGGAAAAGGGCTGGAGAGGTGGCTCTGCAGTTAAGAGCACTGTCTACTCCTCCAGAGGACCCGGGTTCAAATCTCACATGGCAGCTTACAGCTGCCTATAACTCCAGGTCCAGGGACCTGACACCCTCACAAAAGAAATATAAGCAGGCAAAACATCAGTGTGAATAAAATAAAAATCACACCACTACTACTTCCAAATGTTAAAACAAGAAATGTTAAAAATATTATTAGCATTTGGAATGTCTTTGAGACGAATGACACAAGGGTTGACTTTCTGACTCTAATCCCTCTCTTACTTAATTTTTTCTCCCAAATGATTTTTCAATATATCACATGACAAAAGATCTTTTCAAATAAGGAGAAGTTTGAAAAGCTTCACTTCTGATAAAATATGTCGTCACTTTGACCACTCTTGTTAGTACTCCTGAAGCCCAGCCTGATCATGCCATTTTGAGGTTCAAATTTAAGTTCACTCAATTTCTAGCCATTCTCAATACAATGACAACAAAATATAACTTATGGCTATAAATTAGGATTTTCTTGCCAAGAAAAAAAAATTAGGATAAAAAGGACAAGTGCTGGCAAACAGAGCCTAGAACGGCATTTCCACCAACTTCTAACAGATAACGGAAAGCAAGCATGGGCAGGACACAGGGTTAGAGAACTGGAAGGGAGGAGACATCTTAATTAAAAAATCAATCAATCAATCAATGGGTCATAACAATGAGATCAGTGTCTGCCAGACAGCTGTACGAAGCCTACAGAATTCTACAATGGATGTGGTCTGGCCACACCTGAACCCAGTGATGAGACGTCTCATTATTGTATGTTTAAATGTACCTGAAGTTTTCAGAGTGTCCTGGGTCTGTGGTCTATTCTATTCTGTTACATTGGATAAGTCTTGGTCAATACATTTTAAAGTATTTTTTCCAACTCCCCCCCTTCGAGACAAGGTCTTACTAGACTGCCCATGTTGGCTCAGAACTCATGATCCGCCTCTGTTTCCCAAGTATTGGGATCATAGGTATGCTCCACTACACCCCATCCCTTCTGTTGTTATTACTGTTTTGTTTTCTTTGGGGCGGGGTCTATGTATTCCTGGTTGGCCTGGAACTCACTATGTAGAGCTAGCTGACCTCAGATTCATAGAAATCTATTTGCCTCTGCCTCGTGAGTGCTAGGATTAAAGGTGTATATCACCATGCCTGGCCTTCCTTTTTTTAGTCATAAAACAACTGTATTTATATTGAGTTTTTTAGACAATAATTTGTGGGGGCTGAAGAGAAAGCTCAGTGTTTAAGAGCACTTGATACTCTTATAGAGGATCCAGGTTAGGTTCCCAGCACACATATGGCAGCTTACGACTGTCCCATGGGATCCAATGCCTGCCCTCTTCTGACCTCTGCAGGGACTTCATGCACATGGTCACATACACATGCAGGCAAAATGCTCATACATGTAAAGGTTAAAAATAGTTTTCCAGTGTTTTGCTTTTAGCATCTATTAATAAATGAATTACCTGTTTCTTTATGATAATGTCCACAATGAAAAACAAGAAATAAGTAAATTTCACATTAACAACAAATTTTTAATATATAAATTATTTTCATTGGCGTTCTTAAAATTTTTTCAGCATATATAGTCACTGAATTACCTCTTTTATAAGGTCATATCCACAAGTAAGGAAAGGCCCTAATGTCAACATTAAAAGCGACATTAAAAGATTTGCCTTTTCTGAGCAGAAATGACTTTCCTATCTACCACAGCATTTCCACAAAGGGTTTGTCATCTTTCTTTTCTGAGAGTGGCTGCTCTCTTTTTTCTGAGGTGTTATTTGTTTTTGTTTTGTTTTCCGAGACAAGGTTTCTCTGAGTAGCCTTGGCTGTCCTGGAACTCACTCTGTAGACCATGCTGGCCTTGAACTCAGAAATCCACCTGCCTCTGCCTCCCAAGTGCTAGGATTAAAGGTGTGCACCACCACTGCCTGGAGTCTCTCTGAGGTTTCTTGTTGCCCATTCTTTCTTGTCACCATCACTGAAGGAAACAGATAAGTGACAAATTGCCCCCCTTGCTCCTGATGTATCCTTCATCTTCTTCCTCTGTCTCTTTATTACATGAGAGCTGCAAGTTCTACAGCCTTGATTAAACCAGGCTAATTATTTGGGGTTGGAGCTTCATATCCACAGGTATAAAATATCTGGTTGTTGCACTTTTTGTACTGCTAAGTTTATCTATCAGTGGGTCCAGGGAAGGCTAATTGTAAAGCCCCCATTTTCTTTGTGCTCCTTTGTGCTTGGGTTTTCACCGATGGCAATCTTTCCCAGACAAAGTCTGTATTAAGGATTGAAAATGTCCTTTCCTATTACACCATTCCCTTCATCTCCGCTAGCTGGGAGCCTTGTTCTGTGAAGAGACGCTGGTTCTAAGCAACAGCACGAGCTTGTTACCCTGCAATACGATTCATTTAGCCAGCTGTCAGAGTACAAAGGTAGGCACGGAGCTCTAGTTAATAATTATGCTGAGCAATTATAAACATTATAAATTTATGGATTATTACACATATTTTGTTCCAAATCACTGCAGTCATTATTTTCTTGTATACCCAGTGGTTCCATGCTTGGCAAGTGGGATATGTTGCTCAGTCATATGTCTCAGATTTGCCCTGCTCATTTCCTGACCCAGACCTGGAATCTGCTCTTTCTCCTAACAAGACTGATTCTTCTTTGTTGGACACAGTTTACAAAGACCACCAGGGGGCACTGACAGCGTGGTGGTTTGAATACGAAAGGCCCCCATAGGCTCATACTCAAAGACTTAGTCTCCAGGGAGCAGCACTGTTTGAAAAGATTAGAAGGATTAGGTGTGGCCTTGTTGGAGCAGTGTGTCACTGGGCGGTATGGGGGTAGGCTTTGAGGTTTCAAAAGCCCACGCCAAGCCTAGGCAAGTTCTCCCCTCCCTCCCCCCATAGATCAGTAAAGACCCACAGATTAGGTCTTGACTTGGAAAGGCTGTTGATTAATTAGGATTTTATTGGACATTACTGGTCTTCTCTGGACTTACATTCTCTTCGTAATAACATTAGATCAAGGCTGTCTTCCTTCCTGTCTTGGTCATTACTCTATTGCTATAAAGTGGCACCATCACCAAGGCAACTGTTATAAAAGAAAACATTTAATTGGGGTCTTGCTTACAATTCCAGAGGGTTTGTCTATTCTCATCATGGCGGGGAGCATGTTAACTGGTCCCCCACTATATCTAAATTATATTCCACTAACAACCACATTAGTACATGCATATTTTACATCACAATGTATATAACTTGTCAGTTAAATATTCCTTAAAAGAATTATTTTAGTAGGGCAGTGATGATGCACAACTTTAATCCCAGCATTCATAAAGCAGAGGAAGGCAGATCTCTGAGTTTGAGGCCAGCCTGGTCTACAGAGCGAGTTCCTGGACAACCAGGGCTACACAGAGAAACCTTATCTCAAGAAAACCAAAAGAAAGAATGGGCAGAAAAAAACTTTCTCCAAAATACCTAACCCTGAAGTGTATGAAATTAAAAATGGGCTGGAAATGGTGGCCCATATAAGGGCAATCTAATCTATATGCTAGAGTTCCAGGCCAGCCTCAGCTAAAAAACAGTTAAGTGAAAACATTCATCAAAATTCTGTTAATAAAAAGGAAATTAGAGCTAGAGAAATGGCTCTGTGGCTAAGAGCACTCAATGCTCTTCCAAAGGACCCAAGTTCAATTCCAACTGACTGTAACTCAAGTTCCAGGGTGATCTCACCCCTCTGGCATCTGTAGACACTAGAACTCATGTGCATGTAAGTGTGTATACACACACAAAGACACACAGATTGAATTTTTTTTTTAAGGAGGAAATTAAAAGGAAAGGAATTAAAACTCCAAACACCCCCACAAAAAAGCTGGATGGTGATGAGGCAGAGGCAGAGGCAGAGGCATCTCTGAGTTTGAGGCCAGCCTGGTCTACAAAGCAAGTTCCAGGATAGCCAGGGCTATACAGAGAAACCCTGTTTTGAAAAGCCATAGACAGACAGACAGACTAGACAGACAGACAGACCAACCACAGCAACGGTGACAGGATTGTATTAGGAGTAGAAGACAGTGTCAAAGACTGGTGGACAGCTCCCGACACAGTATAGCTGGCATGCTGGAGACCCTGGGTTCTATCTCTAACATCAGATGAGTAAAACCAAAGTGAAGTCTTTAGGCACCCTATGAGAATATTAGCTTATGCCATATAACTAACCTGAAAACCTTCAGTTTGGATTTGTATAAAATTGATTTATTAGCTCTTTTAATAAAATTAACTCTGGAAATCTCCCCAAAGCAAAACTAGCTTTAGCAATTATTTTTACTTTAAATACCCCATTTTTTTTTTTTTTTAAATTCAATGCTCTAAAAAAACAAAATTGAAGAGCAAACCAACTTTTACACAAGTTAGATGCTTACATTAATTCCACAAATACTTTAACCACATTTGGGCCAGGGACAGAGAGCATGCAGCTGTGCAAACAGCTGTAGAATTAAATTGACTCTTACTGGTGATAGGAGTTGCATTGTTGGGTGTGTCAGCTCTCAGATACTGGGTCGTCTGGGTGGACGGCTGCGACAGTCCCTGGGAACTACTGCTGGCGCTGATGCTACAAACAATTTGAAGACAGAAATACTTGTTAAGTTGAGCCTCAATGAGAAATTTGTTTTCCATACATACAAAATACATGTAGCTGCATACAGTTGATAGAGATAATAATGCAATAAATGCATCCATCTCTATGAGCATTCCATACTGAATTCCTAAGGATGTCACAATGGAGGGCATGTCATCAGAGCCAAATTATTCAGAAGTGCAGGAAGAAGTGTTCAGAGAGCAATTCTGAACCTCACTCGGGGTATGTCAGAGAACCATGGCTCAGCTCTCTAGAAAAGACCCCACGCTGTTCAGTTGGACTGGCTTTCAGAAAAGGAGGAAAAACAAGCCATTTCTGCAATGGCCCATATCAAATGGACTTCAGATTAAATAAACGTGGCACACATACAGCGTGGGAAGCGGCACCCTCTCAGGCTTGTGGTTTAATCATACGCTTTGCCCCTCTTCACCTCCCCCACCCCACTTTCAGAATTCATGGTTCTCAGAAATCTCTAGAACTTGAAACATCACATTACACCAGACTTTCTAAGTGAGAGGAGCCCCTGAAGGTGATGGGCTCAAATCTTGTCAATTAGGTGTTTGTAATTACTATAAATCAATAGTTCCCAAACATATTCTTCCATCTTTTCAGTGGTAGCAACCTTGCCCCAAGTCACCCTTGATAACATTTCGATCTCACTGGCCTATTCTTTTAATTCTGTAGCTGTGAAGAAGTAAAGCAGAGAGACTCAGCACAAAGAGTAAAACCAGAGAGCTAGACAGAACTTCTGTAACCACAGAGGTGGTGGAGCCCACCAGAGGCTCCAAGTTTATTCTATTACTCATAAACAACCTTGTGACTGACTGTTCTTTGTACTTTATCACCAGTGACTTCAATAAAACTGGTGACCAACTGCTATATAATGTGGACACTTACATGTGGATTTGTATTTTGCCAGTTTCAAGAGCCCAAGCACACATGTGAAAGGCATCCAAGTAATGAGTCTTGGAGGCTCTACGTAGTCTTTTACCACTAACGCAGTTTAGAGTTACCTATTATTATGGCTGAAGTACTGAGATGGGGTATCCTCCAATAATCATTCGGAGAGCATGTGTATACACAAGTCACAGCACAGACTCCATGTGAAATGCCTGTTCATTAATGTGCCCTCAGCATGCCTTCCCTGGAGACGCTCACATTTCACATTATTACTTCTTCCTGTGAGCTTGCAGTCAGCTTTGTTTCCAAGCAACATTGCTGAAGGGACTTTCAATTCAGAGAATGTAACAGAGATTTGTCAGACCATCTGTACTGGCTAGTTTTGTGTGTCAACTTGACACAAGCCGGAGTTATCACAGAGAAGGAGTTTCAGTTGAGAAAATGCCTCCATGAGATCCAGCGGTAAGGCATTTTCTCAATTAGTGATCAAGGGGGAGGGCCCCTTGTGGGTGGTACCATCTGTGGGCTGGTAGTCTTGGGCTCTATAAGAAAGCAGGCTGAGCAAAGCAGGAGAAGCAAGCAAGCAAGCCAGTAAGGAACATCCCTCCTTGGCCTCTGCATCAGCTCCTGCTTCCTGCCCTGCTTGGGTTCCAGTCCTGACTTCCTTTGGTGATGACCAGCAATGTGGAAGAGTAAGCTGAATAAACCCTTTCCTCCCCAACGTACTTCTTGGTCATGATGTTTGTGCAGGAATAGAAACCCTGACTAAGACACCACCATGGGGTCAGAGTTCTGGAAATTATTAAATAGTGATTTATATGAGTTTACATATGGAGTTGGTCATAAGCAAATGGAGAACATAAATCTGTAAATCATAATTGCCCACATCACCAGTTGTGCAGATTAGGCGAACTATTCAATCCTTCTGGAGCCTCAAACTCTGTGGGAATAGAAGGAAGCATAAAGCTACTCAAGCCAGACCGCTAAAAGGGTTACATGGAAGGCATGTGAGTACCACTGAGGCTACTGCTTGGCCCTCAGACACACCTGTATAAACTACTATTTTACCATGGGGAATATTGTGTATCATGTCTCCAACCTTAGAATGAGAAGGACCTATAGGGTACATGTTTTTGCTGAGTAATTCTCAAAGATGTGACTAAAAGTCAAATTTGTTAGAAGTCTAGTCTTCAGTGCAGAGGAGGTAAGAGCTGCATCCCAAATGGGGAACAGATGATGAACTCCCCCACAGAAGTGGAGTGAGAAAACCTACCTCACAGGATAGGAGACGCAAATTTCTGATATATGTAAAAACTCAAATATTCCCTGCAAGCAACAATGTATATGGCTGAATAAACTTCAACAATTGAACAGTAGGTGGCGCTCATGTGTCAGGTAAAAATGATTAAGAGTGAGCAGTCAAGCTTTACGGCTGTTTATGTCAGATTTTCATTTCCTTAACAAACTCTGGATAAATGAACAAGTGAAAAATGAGCAAAGCAATAGTGGAACAGAAACTTCCTTTGGAGCCAAACTTACTAGCATAAGAAAAGCAAAGACAGTGAGACAGCCCCTCACACCCATGAAAACCCTCATGACAGGAGGCAGAAAACAGATTAAAATCTATATTTACTAACATTTAATAGCTTATGATTAGTCTAAATAAATTTAATTTTCGTAAGCAAGTAAGCACCCAGATTTAGGATAAGCTAAGAATTTAAACAAAGATCTTCAGAATACTAAATTCTTACTCTCTATTTTTAGTGAGTCATCTATTTGTATATTCATTCAATAAATATTTATCAAGTATCTATCATATGACAGGTGCTGCTCTGGCCGCTGAGGATACAGCACTGAACACGACCTAGTTTCCCATCCTATGTTCTAGTTGGGACTTCTTGCTGAATGTCTCATCAAGGCAGACCACAAACTCCATGGGGACAGCTAGGTGCCTGGTCACTACACCCTCTCTAACACCTACACCTGTGCCTGGCACAGTAAGCAAAATGGGCCCCTGTGAGAGCCCAAAGCAGGTTAACTACTCAGTCAAAGAAGTCACACCCACAGATTGGGAAGACATGAACCAGGCAGAATGCTTGCTTCTGGCGTGATGAGAAGGGAACTGTTTAGCATAGTAACTGACTTTTCTGCTTCTATTCATTCTTCACACACGCCTTTAGTCCCATTGCTCTGAAGCCAGAGACAGGTTGATCTCTGAGTTCAAGACAAGGCTGTTCAAAACAGCCAGGGATAAAGAGAAAAACAGAGAAACCCTGTCTCAAAGAAGAAGAAAAGGAAACTCTAAGACTCTATATATTGCTATGTATGCTAGTCTGTTACAACAGTAATGGTAAAAACAAATACAGAAAAGAAAAACAAAACCCAAAAAAACCCACACTGCCACCCTAATGGTGCTAGAAAAGAATCAGTAGAAGAGAAAAAGAAAACTACAACCAAATAACACATCCAAGCATCCCACACTCAAGGAATGGATTTTCCAGTCACTAAGGGGGAGACACAGAGAAAGCATCTACAGACCAATTCTCTGCAGGAGACACACACTCAGCCCCTTCAGGACAGATTCACCTGGTGTAATGGACTACAGATCAATTTGCTGCATGGGGAGAGAGGGAAAGCCACATGCATGAACCCCATGTGTACCTGCTGAGAGCACATCTCAGACAGCTACACTCTCTGCCTCCAAACAAACTTCATATGTAACAGAACACTGGCTCTTCCCATGAGTTCACGGCACCACCACAGGTCTCCCCACCAAGCCTCCCAGGGAACAGACCCCGTCAGGCAGCAAGTACTTTATATAACTACAATACAGAAATGACAGAATGTAGCCCTCCTGCTTTGCACTGGGGTAATGCTACAACCCCGGAAGTCACAGTCTTTAAGCCCGTTCCTGGGTCTTGATCACACAACCAGCAGGAGGTGTAGAATGGTGCTATCAGAGCACTGTGTAGAAACCTGGTCACCTCCTGGTCACCTCCATTAGCTTGCCTGGTGTGTTGTAAGCAACTGCCGGGACGAATGGGGATGCCAGAAGAAACCATGATTATCCACTGCACCATTCTGAGAATGCAATCAGCATGGTGGCACTTGCTGCATGTAGCTATGGCTGAGATCTACTACCCACCCCTCTAGTGTCATTTCTTTAAAGCCCGAAATCTCTGCTTTACAGGTGAGAAGGCTGTGAGGCCGGTAAATAGAACAGCTGGACGTCAGATACAGATGGCCTGGCCCTAGAGGCTAGCTCCTAACTACTAGGCTTTGCCCTGAAAACAACAATCATATAATTGCTTTTATTCAGACAGTATCTAGAAACCTAGAGAGTTTGCTTCTGAGTGCTGACTTCTTAGCAGGAAGACATGTGTGCTTCACGGAATCTAAAAGTTACAGCACAATTTTGGCCTGTGTGAACTCGTGGCCTTAACACACATACCAGCAGTCAAGGAAAACTCAACTCAATAAGCATCAAAACAGATCTGTGAACTAAGTATAACAGTATGTGCCTGTTAGGGAGTGGAGCAGAAGAATCAAAAGTTCAAGAGCAGCCTAGGCTACATGAGACCCTGTCTCAAAAACACCAAAAGCACAAAGTATGACCTCTGACTATCCACCCAGTCACTGCCCTGTTGACCTCTGACTACCCAGTCACTACCCTGTTGCTGTCCTCGGTAACTCCTCATTTACACCATCTCTTGAAATCGTTTACAAAATGTCCATTGCCACTTTTATCCCCTCAACTGCTTCCAAACGCCAGATCTTCCTCTGTAAAATCAATGAACTCCATTATTACAGTGTATACCAAACATTCTGAAACACAGAATCCACCATCCTAGTTAGCTAGCTGTCAACTTGGCACAGCCTAGAGTCATACGAAGGAGTCTCAGTTGAGGACCTGCCCAGATCAGATGGGCCTGTGGCTATGTAAATGAGGAGATGTTTTGGTTAATGATTGATGTGAGAGGGTCCAGCCTACCATGAGCATCATCCCTAGGCAGGTGGGCCTTCGGTGTGTAAGGAAGCAAGACAGTTAGCATCCATGCCTCATGATTCTTGCTCCAGGTTCCTGCCTTCTAGTTGCTACCTTGACTTCCCTTACTGATAGACTGTGACCTGACAGTGTGAACTGAGATGAACCTGTTCCACAATGGTTTTGGCCGGTGTTTTATCACGGCAACAGAAAGCAGGTTAGAGCCTGTTGTGCTCCGCCACATTCACTCCTCTCTTCTTTCTCTGCTCAAGGAAGGGAAGGAGCACAGTGGAGACTAAGTCATGAGTACTGGATCCAACCAGCTCCCAGATCTTTTATAAAGGGAATGCTGACATCATGGCTCTGCTGTACAGTGTTAAGACTGAGTTTAGGGAGAGAAAGCTCTCTCCTCCCTGCCTGGAAAAAGCTTATATTTTAGTTATGGGAAAGTCGGTGATGGGTCTGGAGTATAAATAATAGGTCTGGATTAGCAGAAAGTTCCATGGTCCTAGTATGAACAAAGGCTCTGAAAGGGCAGAGTGAGGGATAAGGAATCTCCTGACAAGTCGCAACTAAGGATCAGAAAGACGATAGAAAGGTTCAAAGTTCAAAGTCAAATACAATGGTGAGAATGCCTTTAGCCGCTAAGGATTGTGGGTTAAAGCACATATCTGCCATTCCATCTTTACCTCTCTCTGCAGTCTGGCTATAATGTGTGTGGCTCACCCAGGTTAAACCGGCACCGTCTCATTCCCACACTACATTACGCATACCACAATCATCAATTCTATACTATAATTATGGGTTAACATCAAAGAACCTTAATACTGTGAAGAATATCATTAATCTTTATAATCCCGACACTTAACGTAATTATCTACCCAGAGTGTCTTTATTCTGCCATACATTAGGATCGTCCAAGAAACTCTAAAGAGCAGCAGATACTCATGTGGGAAGTCGGGAGAGAAGGCAGGTGGGAGGGAGGGAAGGAGGGAGGGGTTGGAAGAAGTAGAAGCAAGGAGCAGTTTTGGAAAGGCAATCAGACCTGGAGGCGAATCAGGATAAAGAACACGAAAAACATATCTGACCTTTATTTTTCCCCCGGTTATAACTCCACAAACTTTAAAAGATGAAGATAAAAACATAAAGGTAGTAATAACCAAGGCATCTGATTTTCTCTTTGGCTTGAGCTTCATCACTCTCCCTCCTCCCCCGCCCAGTGTCTCCTTCTTCCCCTGCACAGTATGCATAGATGGGGGGGGGGAACACTCGTGCACATGCAAGTAACATGTTTCCCAAAACACATACAGTACCTGTCATCCAGTTCAATTCTTTTCATACTATGAAGGTGCAAAACAGCTAATATTATTGCTACAAGAAATATTACTGCACAACAAACCCCTACGCTGATATAAAACACACGCGTGGAAGTAGTCGGAGCTGCGTGTACAGGATCATCTGAAACAAAAATGAGAAGCACATTAGGTTTTCAAACAAAGCTGACGGAGTGCTCTGTGACCTAACACGGGAGCACCCTGTTCGTCACAAGAAAGCCTGTACTATATCATACTCATCCTTTGATAAGACCAGATACCAGCAGTGCTGTACTCACACAAATTTTGGTGGTTTTGTTATAGTTTTAAGAAAAGACTTTAAAATTTCCAGTTAATAAGAACCACAGTCCCTCACATTGGTATAAACAAAACACCCCAGTACACAAGACACACAGCAGAGCTGTCCAACAGAATGTCATTCAGTAAAGCAATGGTCTATAGCATAGGTACAGAAACAGAGAAACAGAATGTACTGCCCAACACAGTGGCCACTTGCTACTTAGCTATGTGGTATGAAAAATAACCAGAATAACTTTACTGTATTCCACTTTATATGGTGTTAATGCATTTACAGCTTCAAGGCTACACACAGCTAATAGCCACCCTGCTGGGCAGACTGCACAGTTCTTTTGATCAATATTATTTTCCTTGATTTTTTAAAAAAGTTTTATTGATTAAATATGATTATACCCAGCTAACATTATTTTAAAAAACACCACAAGAATAGAAAAATTAATTGAATGGTCAAGTGAATACACCACACACACACACACACACACACACACACACACGGGGGGGGGGGGGCGGGGGGAGGTACAGATTTTAAAAGATATGGAAACATAGGATAGGTCAGGACAAAAAAATAGAAGTTATGACTTTTTAAGGAGGGGGCAGGGTTGTGTGTGTACAGCCACCCAGAAGGAATTACAGGGGGAGTGGATAAGATCAAAATGCATTATATACATATGTGAATTAAAAAAAACAAAACTAAAAGGAGAAACAAGGTTGTTTTCAAAATTTCAAACTCCAAACTGGACATAGTGGCACAAGCTTGGAATCCTAGCACTGGGAAGAAGGCTGAGCAGGAGAATCCTGAGCTTGAGGTTAACCTGGGCTTCATAGTAAGACTTTGCTCAAAAACCAACAACCAAACAATTAAACTTGGAGTAAAAAAAAAAGGTAAATAAAAATCTAAAAGATTAATGCAAAAGAGCAAGCGGGACAGCTAGACGAGGGTCCAATGGAAACAAGATACTCTCAGGGGAGGTAGAAAAGCCCCACGCCTGCATGGATGGTCAACATGGCCCAAGCAGTGGCCAGAGCAGACAGGTCGGCTGGGCAGGCTGTCCACCCACACTCTGCCCAGCCACAGCTTCCAGCCGGTGCAGCTCTATTCCTACTCCTCACTCCGAAGGTCACCTGTCAGCTGCTGTCCCTCTCCTTCAGAGGAGGTAACAAGCCCCACCTCAGGGTGCTCTCTTGATCACTCAGCCTATCATGCTGTCTCATCTCCCCAGAACACCCCAGCCCCTAAAGGCTGGGGCAGTTTACTTCTTTGCCTCAGTCTCACCACTTAGTACACTGTAGATTCATTCCATAAACGTTGGATAGAAGTGATAAAAGTTGGAAAAGAAAGAGCAAGGAAGAGAGAGGCAGGGCCAAGAGCATCCTACATTGCTTTTAGTGAGAAATACCTTGTGAGCATTAAAAAAAAAAAAAAAAAAAGTTCAAGGCCAGCCTGGTCTACAGAGTGAGTTCCAGGACAGCCAGGGCTACACAGAGAAACCCTGTCTCAAAAAAACAAAACAAAACAAAAAGTATATAATATAATCAATACCAAGAGTAAACAAATAAATAGATCTAATTGGCCTAGCAACATTTTTTTTTTCTCCATGTGTTTAAATATACCTGGGCTGGGAGTGTGGCTCAGTTAGTAGGTGTTTGCCTAGCATGTGTGAGGCCGAGTTCAATTCCCACCACTCCAGAGGTAGAGAAAGGAGAATCAGAAATTCAAGGTCATTCTCAACAACATATAGACCTCCAGGCCAGCCTGAATCAGAGTGTTCATCTCTCTGTCAGTCTCTCCCCACGTGTGTCTGTGTGTGTGAGCGTGCACACGCAGACCAGAGGCTGACATTCTGTATCTTCCTCAGAATATACAGTATCACTTATATATATATATATAAGTATCATATATATATGATATATATATACATACAGTATATATAGATATATATACATATATATATACACCGTATCACTTATATATATATACTTATATATAGTAGTATCACTTCCTACCTTACTTGCTGAGAAAGGATCTCTCACTGAACCTGGAGTGCACTAGCTGGCTAGACTGTCTGGTCAGCAAGCTTTGGAAATCTGCCTGCCTCTGCCCCTCTACCACCTCCCACCTCCCCATCTCCCACAGTGCAACATTACAGGAATATATCGCAGCTCCTGCCTTTTACATGGGTGCTAGAAATCTCAACAAGTCTTCATGTTTGCATAACAAGGACTTTACCAACTAAGTCATCTCCCTATATCAAAATAAAATATAAATGATATAAATTTACATTTTCACATAGATGAAATTAGCTGAGGGCTGGGCCCAGGCCACAAGTCAGATTCTTAAACACTGTTAATGGAGGTCTCACACACACTTTTTAATATCTTTTCCTTTACTGGGCCTGCCTGAGAAAAACCACAATATAAATTCTTGCTTCTAATAGGTATTTGTTAGCTTGCTATAAAGTATGTTTAAGTTTGAATTCTCAAAATCTTCAATATTCTACAGCTTCATTTGGTCTATGTATCAATCTGCAAAATAGACAGCACACTGACACTGGCACTGGACCCAGGCGTCCAGGCCTCACACGATCATGCTCACACACACTCAGGGTGGAAAACGCTAACACAGTGGCACTTACAAATAGTTCTGCTAGTGTTTTTGTCCAAGGCTGAAGTTTTTACTTCCTCAAGTTCTAGATTAAAAGAGAAATGAAAAGCACTTTAGAAGTCTTCTTCTGTAACCGTCCTTACATGCTAACATACCTTCTGAACAGAGCTAAGCCACAGCTGTTTGCTGTAAGATGAGAATTACCGTCCTGTCATCAGTGCAATCACTGGTCAAGAAACAGTCTCTGTCAGTCTCTTACAGATTCCCAATGAGACAGGCTTCTGTGGTCAAGAGTGTAGAGAAACCCACAAACTTATACTGTCATCATGGAAAGTCATGGTACAAATAGCAGAGTGGAAAGGCTCTAGAGGAACAAAACTTCCTGACCCGTAATTCTCACCCGTAACATACATAAGCTTCTCCTAGGGAGTAATATCTCTTAGCATTCCACATAGCCTGGGTATGTTTGCTAGTTCAGTTTTTTAAGTGCCATACATAGGCTAGGGAACCAGATAAATACACCAGAATCACACATCAAAGTAAGAGTCATGAACAAAACCTATACAATTCAAGTGGTCAAAATATGACCACCAAATTAAGACATGATATACATTAAATCTAAAACGGAATGTTTTTCACAAGGCAGGCATGGTGGTGCACACCTTAGTCTCAGCTATCCAGAGGCTGAGGCAGGAAGAACACAAGCTCAAGGCTTGACTAGGTTACATAGTGAGTTCAAAACCAGCTTGGGAAACTTAGCAAAACCATGTCTCAAAATAAAAATTCTAAAATAAGAATTTTAGATATCGCTCAATGGTAAAGAATCTCCTAGTACACCTTAGGTCCAACCCTAATATCCATCCTCCATCCATCCTCCATCCATCCATCCATCCCCACTGAGTAGTTATGCAAACGTAGAAGTCACCCCTCTCTCAAGGACTAGTGTCCTCATGCCAATCACAAAAAGATTAGGTTGGAGCAAAGCCTCTACAGTCTCCTTAGGGTTTAAACTTACATTGAAATGGGTACATAATTCATAGAACTAAAGCTAAGGATGCTAATTTTTTATTTTAAAAAATGTCTCTTTTCAATGCAATATAGCTTCTTTATTGGCCTATTATCTTTGGCCTGTATCTTGGCATCTGCCACTGTAGCTCGCTTGCTAATTTCAACTGAGAAACTGTAAATAGTTTCACAAAGAAGCAGAGAGCCCAGGCTTGCCTCTCTGCTGCAGCATTTTGTCTGACCTTGGCCAGGTCACTCAGACTTTTTGAAAACATACTACCTGAACTGGTATAAGAATACCCGTGTTCAATGCATGTAAAGTGAACCGATCATGGGAAGAAGCATCCCCTGAGTTTACAGTCTGTTTTGCATCTACCTTAAATAGTAAACAGTTCTATCTATTTGTAAATTCTAGAAATTTCATCTCTGGGTTATGAAACATGAAACTAGATAACTTTTAAGAATCTTAAAATTGGAGCTAGAGAGTAGGCTCAGTGGTTAAGAGCACTGGCTGCTCTTCCAGAGGTCCTGAGTTAAATTCCCAGCAACCACATGGTGGCTCACAACCGTCTGTAATGGGATCTGGTGCCCTCTTCTGGTGTTCATGAAAACAGCAACAGTGTACTCATATACATAAAATATTTAAGTCTTTTAAAAAAATAAAAAATCTTAAAATTTCAAAACTCAGACTTGGTGTTCTAGAACTCACTACTATCTATGGTGATTTCCTGGGTAATAGATGATATAATTCAAACCCTAATTATTAAGTGCCCACATGTGACTTCTAATTCTGGACTAGGTTTCATTAACCTTTAAAACCTCTCTAAAACAGCACCATGCACATTTCATAGACAAGAACCTCAGCCGTACAGAGGTAAAGTTTCCCCCATCTTGAAAACAGCAGAGATATGGTTCAACCCAGGCCCATGTGACCCCAACACAAAGGTTCTGCAGAGCCCAAGCCCATTGAGCAAAAGCTCAGCTCTGCATCGCTCTGTGGGCCTGTGAGGTTTGTCTTCTTTCTTTCCTTTCAACCATGTGGGCACCACTTCTACTCCCTATGGGAGCACCCACATTACTCTGTCCCAGCCACAGACTGAGTGGGATCCTGACTACGTGCTCTGCTTGCTCACCCCGGAGTGTCACCTACTAATGTGCACTGCTTTTCTCATAACTAGAATCAAGACATGGTCATGATTATATCTCTATACAGATAACACAGTCTTCTATTGACCTCTTATCTGCATGAAACACATCATGTTAAATAAATTCCTTACTTTTGTAGCACATTTTCCTTCGTTTAAAATTTAAAACTGTAAAATTTTTTGAAGAATTTACTGTCAGATTGAGCTGCATTAGTATCATAACTTCAGAGTCTACTTTGCCGGTACAAGAAAGCTCGACCCGAAACACTGTTTAAAAGAAACAAGAGAAAATACTTTAGTGTCCTAAAAGATAGGGTCAATATCACAACATTTTCACTTCTTTCTGCTCAAATGAAACAAACAAGCACATCTAACTAAGCAGACCAGACAAAAGCTTTTGGAGACCCCAGCACCACCACTCTGGACATCTGTATTCCCTTCGCTGTAGATCCAGGGGAGGACATAAGCAGAAGACAAAACACAGGTGAAGGGACAGCCACTTCCAAGCCTTCCTTTTGATTTTGAATATACCAGTTTGTCTTATATGCTCTCCTTTCCAACATACTGAAGCTACAGAATCATAAGGCAAACTCTGTTGATCTTACCAGTCTCACCAGCAACCATAACAAAATTACACCAAAGAAGGAAAGGCTATGCAGTACCAAATGCATTTATCTATTTCTCCCAGCAACATAAAGGATGTAAATGCCAGGAAGGTAGTGCAGAATAAAGCATGTCAGCATCATATTCCTAAGGCAGGGAGAGCCTTTCCTGTTGTTTGGCTAACCAAATGTGGAAAAACCAAAGCCATGCTGAACTGGGGGCCAGGAGAGTTCCTGCCGGGCTTAGAGCCATGCCATAACAGATGGCCAAAAATATACATTAACACACCACCAATAACAAACATATCCATAGGGTGAGCAGACAGGAGTAAGATGTGTTTGGAAGTACTCTCTGTGGAAAATTTATATGTGTTCCAAAGAGTAAGCACTTGGAAGTATCCCTAGGAAATAAAGACATTGTTACTGGGGGGAATTATAATAAACCTATAACCAAGCTAACACGTTCTTGGCCATGAATTAAAAAGAGCACTGCCCTTCTAAACAGGGTTAGTTAGCTTCTAAAGGTATATTCAGGAATGTTAATGTCTAAGTAGTAGATTTTAGTAACATTTTGTCTTTAGTTTAAGATTCCTTTCCTGCAAATTTCAAAGATATTTCATCATCTATGAGTAATGGATCAGAGATTTAGACATTTCTGAAACTCTTGCTGACCCACAAAATTAACCGGCCCCCAGCTCTGTCTTAAAGCCTAGCTGAACTTGTGCCAATAAGAATGGTGACTAAAACTGCTAGGAAAAGCCCTACAACATACCATAGCTCATGCTTTCATTAAAAATAAATACATAATAAAGATGATACTAACAATAACCCATCTACCTCCCCAACCCCTGCCCCCCAACCCCTGCTAGTTTTATCAACTTGATACAAACGAGAGAGACCTGAGATTGGAATCTCCAACTAAGGAACCGCCTCCATCAGACTGGCCGGGCATGTCTGTGGGGCATTTTCTTGATTAATGAGAGGGCCCAGCACTCAGTGAACTGTCCTCGTAGGGATAGGACGGAGACAGCTGAAAGCAGTACACTAAGTCCATCTTTCATGGCTCACCTGATAAAGTGCGTGGGACCTCCCCTTGAGCAGAAATATTGATCTGGGGCATGCCCATAGCCACAAAGTTGTCTACTTGGAATGCCAGCTTATATTCAACCTGTAAAATGAAGAGAAATAAAACAAACTTGTCACAACAGAAAAGGACTTCAGCAATGAGTTCATTAACTAAGCAGTATGAAAGCTATTCACAGGTAGGAAAAAAAAAAAAAACACTACCAAAAAAATTCCAAAGAGCAGGCCTTTAATCCTAGCAATCAGCAGTAGGTGAATCTCTGTGAGTTTGAGACCAGCGTGGTTTATATAGTGAGTTCAAGACCAACCTTGGCTATAAAGTGAGACCCTGTCTCAAAAATAAATAAATAAAGTAATAAAACTGAAATCATATTAGGATCAGTGGTGGTGCCTTTAATCCCAGCACTTGGGAGGCAGAGGCAGGCGGATTTCTGAGTTCGAGGTCAGCCTGGTCTACAGACTGAGTTCCAGGACAGCCAGGGCTACACAGAGAAACCCTGTCTTGAAAAACCAAAAAGAAAAAAAGAAAAAGAAAAAGAAAAAAAAAAAGAAAAAGAAAAAGAAAAGAAAAGAAATTCAACTTGAAGGCTACCGTCTAGTTGGTATCTGGAACTGGACCACCCTTTCCCCTAAAATCACAGTCTGTTATCCTGGAAGGAAGCATTCAATCTCTTAGCTCATCACAGCGCCATGGCTGCCACCAAGGGGTGCTAGAGAGCTATCACTAAGGTGTGTGCTTTCCAGCACTAAAACCTCAAGAGAATGTACTGACTGTAAGGTATGGCTTGTTAAAGTCAGGGAAGGTGCATGATAGAGATCAGCATGGGATCTAGAACCAGAAGACCATGTGACCTGCACAAATAAGCAACTTTCCCAAGCTCCAGCTTTTAGAAAGTGAGGACCACATGAGGAGCTGATTGACACAACAGACCTGTGACACTGACTTGGGACCCTGTGCTCACTGCAGGCCCAGTGGCCTCAGCAGCCTCTCCCACTGCCAAGCTGCACTTCTTTTTGGTCACCAGCCTCCTGCCAACCCCAGGGATTTGCACACAAACCCTCTTGAGCTGTCAACACTGGTGCGATCTATTTTGTTCCCGGTATGAGGAACCTCAGTGGCTGCACAGCCTCATACCCTCATCTCCCTCAATGTGGCTTCCTTCTCAGGCTCCTCCTCTTCTTGCTCATGTCCACTTTCTACACCTGAGCACTGGGCCTACACGTGGGGTCAGTATCCATGTAAGGCCCTAAGGCCCTCTCTAGATGTCCTGCATGAAACCAGCCCCTCTACTCTGAAGCTCACTTCTACTCACAGTGCATGTCTCAGGCCATTCACAGGTAACACACAAGACTCTACAGAGGTTTTCAAGGCTGGCTCATTCCGTCTCCTCCTATCTTTCTGTTAACTTTGAAATTCAGTGTTCATTCTGACATACCACTCAACTTCTCCATGTCCAAAACAGATACAAATATGCTGTCTGTTCATCCAAGACCCCAGCAGTGCCTCTGACCACCCACCTCTGGTTCCTATAAAAGCAGTTCTTGGTGTTCACTACTCTAAGTCAGACAACATTTATGAGGCATGTTTATGAGCCGAGGGCTGCCCTTGTAGAGGGGAAAGCAGTGGTCAATTAAACTACTTCCTTCCCAGCACAGCTAGGACGCTTGGTATCAAGTTCCCACAGCCTGTGCCCCAGCAGGGACATCACTGACACAGTCATTCTGACACCTTCAGCTGGTTCACTCCCTCTTCTTCACACTTGGATGACAGCTCCTACAGCCCCATGGCCCTTGGCTCAGCTTGCTGGAGAGATGATGCACATGATGACCCCTCAGTCCTATGCTCAGTGGCTATTCCTCTTCAACCTCACCCATGTACCACACACTACCTGTCTAGCTTCTTCACTTCCAGGCAAAACTCTGGTTCCTTTCAGTTAGCACAGAGGAATCTTTTTGTCCTTCCCAGCATCAGGCAGATCTATCAGAACATCAACTCCAGTCCCTAGGAAAGCTCCTGCCCCCTCATCACAGGATAAACTTTCAACTTGTCTCTCACACTCCTTTACCTTCAACTACCTACTGGGCACACCTATCTGGTAACCTCAAATGCTGAAGCTGTAGGATTATCAGACAGAGCTGACCTTATCTGATCGCCAAACTCCTCTTACAGAAAAAGACAGGCACCTCACTGGAACGCTGTCTGTGGGTTCCTACATACATGGCAGGATGGTTCCTCCTTTCATAGGCAGACAGGCACCCCACTAGGACACTGTATGTTCCTAGCTAACAGACACCCTGGAGCCAGGATTTCTCACCTGGAAAGTGTTACTTGGTGCCACAATCCAGCTTCCCCCTCCAGTCCCCGCCTCCTGCTAGGGAATCAGAGAGCCACTTCTATTATGTGGGCTTTGATGCCTCTCTCCAGAGACCCTGCCATGCTGTCAGTTTCTAATGCTAGGGTCTGAACTGTGCTTGAGAACCATGCCATCTTGCTGCCTCTGAGCTGTCCATGGCATTAATGCTTTTCCAGAAGCTCCTTCCTTCCCAGCAGTGCTCCTCACTGTCCCTCTTGAACATCTCCTGTAACCTGTTGGTCTCCTTTACTAAATCTCTGTTATTATAAGCAAAGCAATGGCTGTCCAGGGACCAAAGCTAGAAAAGCAAAGACTGGGTACAGCCAAGAAGTCAGAAGGCTCTGACAGCAGAGCTGAGGGCAAGGGGCAAGAGTAGTGGCAGGGTCATCTCAGTCTAACCACGGAGAGTGAGAACAGGGTCATCTCAGTCTAACCATGGGAGAGAGAGAAAGGGGAAGAAATGATGTTGCAAGTGGAGGCAGCAAGACAAGGAGCAGAACGCAGGCGGAGGTGGCAAAGAAGCTGAGGGGAGGACTGAGAAAATCAGCAGCAGCTTAGAGAAACCCACAGTAAGAAGCAAAGCCTGCCCTTTGCCTAAGACTTCCTTTTTTTTTCCCCCCTCAAGACAGGGTTTCTCTGTGTAGCCCTGGCTGTCCTGGAACTCACTCTGTAGACCAGGCTGGCCTCAAACACAGAAATCCACCTGCCTCTGCCTCCCAAGTGCTGGGATTAAAGGCGTGCGCCACCACTGCCCGGCCTAAGACTTCCTTTTGACAGACGAATGAGCACGGGAAGCATCATGAGGCAGCTCTCTCCTCACACTGGTGTCCTTAGGATACCTGTTTTTGTTAAATGTAGTTTTTGGAATCAGAGAAGAAACTGCCAATCATTGAAATCTAATTTTCTCTACTTTGGTGTGTACTGCTCTGTAAGGAATGGCATTTGTCAATCACCTTTGAAGAAACACATCTATTTAGAACATACACCACAGCCTACCCCCCTCCCAAAAAAGCAACTCTGCACAGCAGTTGTTTATCAGAAAATAAATGAGCCAAAATACTTCAGAAAAGAAACTAGAGAAAATATAAATATTTGAATAAGCTAAAACATAAACATGTTTGGTATTTTCCTTACTGGGAACACATGGCTATGTGAATAGGCAGATGGTGAATACAGCCATCTTCTTCTGGAGCACATCTAAAATGAATGTGCTTGCCTACAGTCAACGGCCTTTCAGTTTCTCTGAAATTGCCAGAACTGCTTTTCTCACAGCTACTTCACTCCACTGGGACACAGCAGGCTGGCCCCAGAGGCAGCTGCTGGAGCTCTGACAAGCTCCCTGCAGAATCTCCTGGACGAAGACCAAGGAGAGTGGGTGGTGGGAGTCTTCTGCCACGTCCTACTATGCCGCTGCCTTTGGCTATCTAGCCTATCTACTGACACTTTACAGACACAGTTGCATGTTTTTTCTTGAACACTGGGGAATGTTCTGGAACATACAAGAAACTAATTATCTGTTAAGACCGCCTAGTAGTCTACTTTTGTGAGACAATCAATACCAGAGTTCTCCTCCCATCTTAAAATACAATTAACACATTCTCAACCACTCCGTGAGGTACAAGTGACATAGATGTTAAGACACACACAGCTCCAGCCACTGAGGGAACTGAAATCTTTGGCAAGACCAGTCACATAAACACTAGAAAACTCTACCAGCAAAAGCTTTGATGTGGAAGAACTGATGTTAAATCTCTGTACTGGTGAAGTGATACACCGGGGAGTCTGAGGGTCCTCAGAAGCAAATAGTTCATCTTCTGGCAACGGCTCAGACAGCCCAAACAGAGATTCTGACATGAGTGTTAGAAACTGAGAGAGACAGCCTTCCTTCTCAAGTCTGACGGTATCTCAGAACCAAGTGATAAGACACCCCAACTTACTACTCCTGCCATGTCAGCTCACCCTAGTGCCTGGTTCTTCAGCCTCCAGACTCATTTAAGCAAGTCCTTCCCAAACCCAGGTTGTGGTTTCCTTTTGTAGGGAATGACAAAGCAATACCAAGGAACAAGGAACAGTGCCCCTTTACCAGGACACATTGCTCACAACTCTGCACTACACAAAAGCATGAAGCACATAGGTGTACATGTGCACACTGCACACACATACAATGCCTTTCTTAAGGAGGCAACAATGCCTGCTGAGGACAGAGATCTAGATGGGCTTGCTCAGCATGTTACCATGACGATGGAAAACCTTCCTTTTCACTGTGTACCCTTACAGGCCTTCGGAATTTACACCATGTCCATACACTACCTACTCATATGATTAACTCATATGATAAACAAACTGCAATTAGTCACCTGTGCTAGAAATCACAAGATACTATGACCTAAGAACTAGAATTAGGGACTGAAATATCATCAAGAAAAAGCCCAAATGTCTAGTTAAATACATGCTACTATCCAGGTGTTGTGGGGCACACCTTTGATCCCAGCACTTCAGAGGCAGGCAGATATCTGAGTCTAAGGCCAGCCGGGTTACATATAGCCAGAGCTACAGAGTAAAACCCTGCCTCAAGAAGAGAAAGAGAGAAGGATAGGAGGGGAGGGGAAGAGAGGGAAAGGGAGGAGAGGGGGAAAGGGAGGAAGAGGAGAGGAGAGGAAAAGAGAGGAGAGAAATCTACAAGATAATGGAATAATCAGAGTTAAACTGGTCCCCTTCAGCGTTTCTCCCTGCAAGCATATACATTCACAGACGACCCTTCCAAGCTAGCTTCCACCACACAGGACAGGGCAACAAAACTTCAGACTGACACAAACTAAAACACATCAATCACTAGTGAAACCTTAGTCATAACGATGCTGAGGGTACCTGATGAACTCTGAGTGCGGTGAGTTAGAACACCAAACTTCCTGGTTTTGATAACGGTGCTTGGATTGTGTAAATAACACCAGTGTCCTTAGAAAATGCAGGCTAAGACATTTAGGAGTGTGGGGACACGATGCTTTCAATGCACTTTTAAACAGCTCAGGGGTTCAAAGGCAGGCAGGGAGTGGAGAGTAAATGGTACAAACAGTATCATCTGGCAAATCTGGGAAATGAGGATGCAAGGTTCTATGGCAGTCAGAGATGAAGAATTCACCAATAAATGGCAGGAAGTTGATAAGTCTGGCTTCATTCAGTATCTACGGTTACTAGGGCTCAGAATAGTGCAAATGGGAAGCTGCATGTGCTTCCATTGTGAATGGGAAAATTATGTTCAAGTCACCAAGTGTGTCTGGAAGAGCCAGCTCAGCAATGCTCCTCCCCAGCCACGCACACCCATCCTCCAGTCACATATGGCTTCTCTGGAAAAGCAGGGCCATCATCAGATCCAGCTCTCCTTTTTCTGGATCCAGATCCCCCTGAAAAAGCCTCAAGGGACCCAGCCCTGTGTGATGCGCTGATCATCCATCTGGTGGACACTTAAATCTAAAGTTTTAGAGGAGCAGGCTCAAGACTCTATCTGCCAGATATTAAAGCTGAAACGACTGAATGCTCTACCACTGACCCTTCTGTGGAGAGGAAGACCCATCCTCAGGTTCAGCCCTTGCTGCTGAAGTCTGGGTGACCCTGTCATGCTATCTGCCAGCAGCTCTTACCTTGGACTTTGCATGCCATGTGAAGTGCAGGAAGTTTGTCTCACTGGGCACTAGCAGGTTAAAGGACAGAGCGTAGTGACTGATGAGGTCATTTCTCACATAGTAAAGTTCTGCATCAAGACCTAGAAAAAAATGGAAAAATAGTTAACCATCCAGACGTCGTCTTCAAAGTAACAGCCTTCAGTGTCACAAATCCTTGTAGGAGGCAGAGAGAATGTGCTGATGCCCAAGGTGCACTGCACAGAGCTGGTAATGTGAGTTGCTTTGTAAAGCAGGATGCTACACCTTCACAGCCCACAGAGAAACTAGCACTCAAAAGCTAGTTCTCCTTCTGAGACCGCTGTGACAGGACTGCCTGTAGCCACTCTGTCTTCTGGACTTGGTGCCTCTCCCAAGAGCACCAAAGAAGAAACATCACTCCTTCTCGAATGCTGGCCCACACTTACAGACTTCAAAAAGGAGGGAGACTGCCTGCACTGAAGTTACAGAAGGCTGTGAGCTACATGTGGGTCTGTGCTCTTAACTGGGAAGCCATCTCTCCACTTTAACCACTACCTTCAGTGGAAAATCAACCTACTGTAAAAAAGATGTAAGATAATAACCAAAAAAAAACAAAAACAAAAAAGGAAAAGAAAACAATAGTACGAACAAAGCTAATGACAAATGCTACCAAGTCAGTGACCTTGAGCCCTGGGCACTATAGACAAAAGGGAGAGGGAGGTATTATCAGCAAGTGTTTGTGACAGGCAAAGAGTCAAAGAACCGAAAGAACAGTGGCCAGTAACTTCCTTTAAACTTATTTACTGTTAGTCCAGATGTCCCTAGTGCTCAGACAGGACAAACGGAAATTTAAATGGCACATTTACTGAGCATCACTGCAGATCTGTATCTGAGAGTGTATGAAAGAAGTCACCTGGATACCTCAGACCCCTCAGCACACAGACAGACCAATTGCTCTGCCCCAGACAGTTCACAAGTCAAAGCTCCTTCCTTATTTCTGACCCAGATCTAATAATACATTCAAGTCAAATGGGATCTGAGTAGCACTGCTTTATGCCTCCTGTACAAGATGCCAGATACGACACGGGAAAGCTGGAAGCCTATGCAGAAGGCTCTGCCTGCTGAAGACACAAAATGCTAAGGGACATAAGGTGGGGCTGGTGGAGTCAGAGAAAGATGTAGAGGAGACAGGAAGATGGAGATTGAATGGAAAAGGAAAACTAATTCAAAGAAAATATCAATAATCACAATGATTCAGTTTACATTCATTTAAGGGGCTGGAGAGATGGCTTGGCAGTTAAGAGCACTATTTGTCTGTCAAGGACCTGAGTTTGATCCCCAGCACCTACATGGCACCTCACAGCAATCCACTACTCCAGTCCCAGGGATTAAATGCCCTCTCCTCTGGCCTCTGTGGGCACTGCACACATGAGGTACACAGACACACATGCAGGCAAAACACCAATACACATAAAAATAATAAATGTTTTACAAAAATTCACGCAAGCCTGAGATATGCTAGTCTAGAGAGATCATTAAAGACAGGGCTAAACAAAGTTCAGAAATATGTCAGATAACGGACATGACACATGAGGCAGGATGGAAACGTACAATCGTAACTCCAGGTGAAGTGACTCATTAGTTAATAAAACGTACAACTGAGACCCTCTAAACAAAAGACAGCACTGTAACAAGAGAGCTTCCTATACAGAAAGCAAAAGCCAAGAGTCACAGCCACAGACTAACCTTCATACCCAAAGAGCAGACTCATGGGTAATCACAAAACATGAGAAGCATTAAGAAGGGGAAGCATAGCATAACCAAGGAACCTCTAAAAAGTCAGTAATTCACCACATTAGTAGAAACGAAAAAGCAATAAAGGCGGGTGTGGTGACTCACACCAGTAATTCCAGCACGGGGGATGTGCTGCAAGGTCAGGCGATCAAAGTCATCCTCGGCTATTTAACAAGTTTGAGGCCAACCTGGGCAACATGAGACCCTGTTTCGAAACAAATACTGATGGCATATCAGATTGAAAATCTATACTGATAAAAACAGACAACAAATAATAAATGGACAGATACTTCCTCTGATGAAGAGCATTTACAAAGCCATACAGATAGCATGCTCAATGGTGACTTTTTACACTCTTACTTCTAAAATCATTAACACGGTAAGGATGTCCCCACTCCTACTCAATTTCACATTTGCAACGGTCAGACATTATAGCTGTAGAACACCGTGAAACTGTTAAACACTCTGAAAATCAAGTAGTGGAAAGTCTGTGCTAGACAGTGCTTTTAGGAGAAAACTTACAGGGAAAGACCGGCTGCCCCTTTAAATGCTGGCTAGCCTTCTTCCAAGATACTGTATATTTTAGATAGGGCTCTGCAGACAAACCACAAGGAATGGGCCTGAAGAGGTCCAGGCCTCTTCTCAAGACCTAAATAAACTTTGCTCCCAACCACATTCTATGAGTAGAAGAGAGATTGGTATGCTTCATAGTATGGTACACAAGGGACTGTGAAAATGTGAAGAGGTGCTAAAACATCACTAATCGTCAGAAAAACAAAGGTTAGAAGCACAATGAAAACCACTAGCACCCAAGAGAATAACTACAATTGATGCTGGCAAGTCAGCTCAGAACATCCCTGCCAGGGTGAAAATCCGCTCAACTGCTTTAAAAAGCTAACAGTTGCTTATAAATTAAATACACACCTACTCTATGGCCAGCAATTCCACTTGAGGTAATTCTGCAAAGGAAATGAAAACACTGTATCCACAAAACACTTGTTCAGATATTCACAGGCCTTTTACTACTAATAAGCAGAAGTGGAAACAACGCAAATGTTCCTCAGCAGACACTGAACTTGATACCAATTGTTTACACTCAACAATGGAATACTACTCTACAATTAAAACCAGACTTTGTAACAAGGATGGACTTCTCAGAGTGAAAGGAACTTGACACATGAGAATATAAAATTATTTGACTTTATTTAGATAAAACTTCTAGAGCACAGAACTAATTTATTGTGATAAAACTCTGAACTGTGCCCATCTAGAAAGAAGGATGGGAGGTGGGAGTACAGGGAACTTCTTGCGATGATGGCAATGTTCAATATCTTGATTTGATTCTAGGTCATAAAGCTATATATAAAGAATTTATTTTCTTTTTAACTGGGGGCAGAAGGGTATGCACACATGTGAGTGTAAGTGCTTACAGAATCCAGAAGAGGGTATTGGATCCCCTGGAACAAGAGTTATAGGCAGTTGTTAGCCTCCTGATGTGTGTGCTGAGAACTTAATTTGGGTTCTCTCCAAGAGTTGTACGTGCTCTTAATAACTGAGCCACCTCCCCAGCCTCAAGGTAGGCATGTGTGCGCAAGACCTTTCAGCTCCATTTCAAGAATTGTGAGCACATGCACAAGATCTCTATCCGCAGAGGAGCACAGGCTGGCCTGTGCATGTGTCCTGCCAGAGCAAGCTGAACTCCCCCTGTACCACTCTCAGGCCAGCCCCACCGCACAGGCTTACAATTTCCATCCTCTTACACTTGAATAGCTTTACTCTGCTCCCAGGGAGCCTCAGTCACAATAAGTGGTTTGACTAGGCAACCCACCTCACCTCATAAGGTACCAATTATGCTATTGTTAGTGCTCTCTGGTCTGAAATCGTAGAAGTCTTGAATGGTCTGCCTTGAACCTTCTTTTTACCATAATCCTGTTATTTTTAGTGAATAAGCACTCTTGAAAGTTTTCTTAGGAGTGGATTTGATATAACAGAAATGCTTATGTTCTTTAAATATAACTTTGAATGCTGGGCAGGAAGTGGCAGCAATTTGTGACTCTAAACTTGTAAGTAATATAAATTCCTAGCAAGACAGCAGTAATTAATAAACAACAGTCATGCCAGGCAGTGTTGGTGTATGCCTTTGGAGACAGAGAGGCAGGTGGGTCTCTGTGAGTTTGTGGCCAGCCAGGTCTACAGAGTGAATTTAAGAATAGCCAGGGCTATACAGTGAAACCCTTTCTCAAAAAACCAAAATAAATAAACAAAAACAGTCACATCTGTAAGAAAATACTGATTCTAAACATTTCTTTCTTTGTAGAAGAGCATCTAAAAGCAATACCCAGGGATTACAGCCTCTGGATCCAAACAGTCTCTGTTCATCAGTGCTTACACTAGACACCTGTTATGCTCTGAATCTGCTCTGTTGCCAGAAACTCATGCTTAAATGCCCAGTCCCCAGCTTGTGTCTTGGTTTTAAAGACTGTGGAGGGAGCTTTCAGGGAGTAGGCTCTGCCTATCAGAAGTAGGTCACTAAGAGCAGGCCTCTGAAGGTTGTGTCTGCACTGGCTGCAGCCTGCCTTTTCTGCTTCCTGCCTGTTGCCTTGTGAACAAGCCGGTGCCTGAACTCCTGCTGTGCTGACAGGCTGGACCCTCTACAATGGAAAGTCAAAACACGTCTTTCCTTCCTCAGCTTGCTCAGGGTTTTCTGGTCCTAGCAACACAAAAATAACTCTGATGACAAAAGAAGGAAAGAGGAAGAAGGAAGGAAAGAAGGAAGGAAGGAAGGAAGGAAGGAAGGAAGGAAGGAGGGAAAGGGGGAGAGGGAAGGAGGGTAGGGAGGGGGAAGGAGGGAAAGGGGGAGAGGGAAGGAGGGAGGGAGGGAAGGACTGAACTACAAAACCCTGAAAAGGGCTATGACGTGAGCGGAGCTTCTACAAGCACAGTGTGGTGAACCAGTTTTGTCCAGACCTTAACACTAAGTGAAAGCAGGCCAGATGTAAACTATATGCAGCAAATTTTAAAAACTGCCTGGCGCCTCGGAGTGTTCGAGAAATATCCAAGAAATTAAAGTCAGGCATGGATATGAATAGTATACGAATATGCACATTATATATGTCCCTTTTTTAAAAAAAAGAAAGTGAATACCGACTAAGTTTGGCCTCCAAAGACTCATGTGTTTGAATGCTTGGCCCAAGAGGAGTGGCACCATTAGGAGGTGTGGTCTTACTGGAGAAGGTGTGGCCTTGTTAGAGGAAGTGTGTCACTGTGGGGGTGGGCTTTGAGGTCATATAGATGTTCAAGCTCTGCTCCATCTCCTTCTACCTGCAGATCAAGATGTAGAACTCTTGGCTCCTTCTCCAGCACCATGTCTGCCTGACACTGCCATGCTTCCCACCTTGATGATAATGGACTGAACCTCTGAAACTGTAAACCTGTACCAGTTAAATGTTTTTCTTTATGAGTTGTCTTGGTCATGGTGTCTCTTCTCAGCAATAAAAGCCTAACTAAGACAGAAGTGAATAGTGGATTATGAGTGATTTTCATCACTCAAAGAATACCCTGTATTCTTTTCTTTCTCCTTAAGTTTTCTATGAAGGGTGGGCATGGTGGTACATGCCTTGAACTCCAGCATTTAGAAGGCAGAGAGAGGTAGATCCTACATAGTGAATTCCAGGCCAGGCCAGGCCAGCCAGGACAATACACTAAGACTTCACCTAATAAATAAATTAATAATAATAATAATAATAACAACAACAACAACAATAATAACAATAATGTTTACATTTTCTAAGAAGTATAAGTAGAAAAAAATTAAAGGCTTTCAAAAACATTTAAATATGCATGTAGCACTTTGAAAGTCACTAAAACCAAAATTCAGTTAGTTCTGTGGTAGTTTAAGTGAGAATCGCCCTTACTGACTCATATATTTGAATGTGTGGTCCACAGTTGGTGAACTGTTTAGTATGGATTGGGGGGTGTGGCCTTTTAGAAGAGGTGTGTCACCGGCTTTGAGGTCTGAAAAGCCCACAACACTCCAATTAGCTCTCGGTGGGCCTAGTGGGTGTGGATGAGATGTCAGCTCTCAGCTACTGCTCCAATGCCATGCCCACTTGCTTGCTGCCACGGTTCCGGCCATGATGATCATGAACTCACCCTCTGAAACTGTAAGCAAGCCCTCAATTAAATGCTTTCTTTTCTAACTTGCCTCCATCAATATCTCCTCACAACAACAGGAAAGCAACTTAGACACTTTCTATTAAAAATCCATTAAGGTTTATAAGAGCTAGAAAAAAAGGCTGTACATGTTCACCCACCCCAATTATTTTTGAATTAAAAAATTACTGTGAAGATGTCATCTTTGGTATATTAAACTTGACACTAGTAATGACAAATCATTAATAACTAAAAGCCCTTCCTCCACTATCCCTTAAAATACCAAGATATAGCAAAAAGCAAAATCTGGTAAAGTACTAAAATGAAAGACAAAAGTTTAGGAAGAATCTCCACCTACAGCACTGACAGAGGATTGATATGAAGACACATTTCAGACTGGCCGTGTTCACTAGCTGTGGAGACTGGCCATGTTCACTAGCTGTAGACACTGGCCATGTTCACTAGCTGTGGA
>JADRCH010000097.1:6769423-6787637 GCA_019843965.1 Rhynchomys soricoides | reverse complement strand
TGTTCACTAGCTGTGGAGACTGGCTGTGTTCACTAGTTGTGCAGACTGGTATGGAAAAGTCTAGAATGCTGAAACAAAGCAAGAATTTTTCAGGGAAGGAAAGGCCAGCAAGAAAGTCCATTTTCAGACAAATTCTGATCCTATGCAAAGAAAGCATATTCTCAAGGCCTCAGAAAACAGCCAATTACATATTCATATCCCAGTAAGTAACTCTAAATCATAAAATTTTTGTTTTTAACAGGGAACAAAGAATCCTTTATACCAAGGAGAGACTTATGATGATTAAAAAAAAAAAAAAACTGTTAATCTTTACTGATTAAATCAAAACAAAGTGTTTCTGGGGCTGGAGAGATGGCTCAGTGGTTAAGTCCTCTGGTTGCTCTTAGGATCGAGGTTTGATTCCCAGTGCCCACAATGTCCGTAACTGCTGTTCAAAGTCATCTGATGCCTTCTTCTGGTCTTCACAGGCACCACACTCACATGAAGCACATGTACATGCAGACATCATGCATACCAATCAACATAAATAAATCTTTTTAATGTAAAGCATTTCTAAACATAGAAATACAAAGAATATCAATTAGGGTATGAAATTAGTATACAGAAAATAGAAGACATACACATCCATAGTTAGTAGAGTCATAAGTAAGGCATACATCAAGATGACAGATAACTATAGGAATTGTCTTCTCTCAAATCACCCACCCAGCAGTTATATAAAGCTATCAGCGACCAGGTTGGTAACACATTAGTAATGGGTAGCAGAGTTCAAGGCATCTCAGTTACTTACTGAGGTTTTAGTTAGACTAGATTACATAAAATAGTGTTCTCAAGCAAAAACAAAATGCTGGGCTAATAAGGTAGCCTTGTGGGTAAAAGGGACTTGGTAGACAAGCCTGGTCACCTAAATCCAATGCTTAGACCCTGCAGTGGAAGAAGAGACCCCTAAAGGTTGTCCTCTGACCTCTACATGTGTACCACATCCCTCCCCATATATATAAATAATAATACTTTTATTTTAAAAGTTATCGGTTGTAAGGAAATGCAAAACCACCTTTTTAAGGCAGAAAATGTCCAGGCCAAAAGTTGTCAGTAGTGGGTAAGAAGAAGGCAGAGACAGGAAACAAGTGCCTTTAGAAAAAGACTCCTGGAAACTGAGACCATTATGGTCCAAAGAGGAACAGCTGAAAGAAAATCAGAACAGGTTCTGATATTTTGGGAGACAGAGGAAGGTTAATAAAGAAATTTTGATTTAGAGATTAAAGTCTTTGGAAATTACTTTTTGGGGTCTTTTGATTCCAATACTAGTGGCCATAAGGTCATATTCAGTAAAGACCATATGACAAAGGAGAAGAGGGTTCTGAGTCTCCATCCTGGGGGACAGGTGGGTGGTAACAGGCTGATGTTACCACTTCAGGCCTCCAATCATAAAAAAAGTAAAAATTAACCACCAATGCAAGCCTACCCTTTCGTGCTGTTGCCAAGCTCTGCCCCAGAAAAGTGTATAAAAAGTGTGTACCTTACTAACCCGGCGTCGCCACTGCCCTGTTGGTAGGGCGGCCCCAGTGCACTGGATTCAACAGACCTCTTGCTTTTTACATTGTTCTCAGTCTCTGTGTCTTTGTGGGGTGAGCTGCCCAGACATGTAGACTTTCAAGTCCAACATCAGTCATGTGAACTGACAGTCATGTGAACTAACAGAACAGAACTGAAGCCAGAAATAAAGTTATAAAATTCTGAAGACTTGCCAGGCAGTGAGCAGTGGTAGCTAGCACCCAACTTTAACCCCAGAACTCTGGAGGCAGAGGCAGGCAGATCTCTGAGTTTGAGGCCAGCCTGGTCTACAGAGTGAGTTTCAGGACAGCCAGGGCTACACAGAGAAACCTTGTCTTGAAACTGCCTCCCACCCCCCAAAACCTGAAGACTTAAGTATTGATAAGGGTACCAAAACCATTTGCCAGAGGAAGACTATTCAACGTCAACAAACAATGTTGGGACAACCGGACATTCTGTAAGAAGAATGCAGCTGGATCCCTACCTCACACCACAGACAAAGATTAGTTTAAAATAGATGACCTAAACTTAAGACTTAAAACCATAAAACTCTTGGAAAAATATTAAAAAATATATCTTCATAACCTTAGTATCGAATTCTTAACATAGGACAGCAAAAGCACAAGCAATGGATGAAAGAGGAAGATAAACCAAGCAGGTGGTGGTGGTACAAGCCCTTTGTCCCAGTACTAGGGAGACAGAGGCAGGTGGATCTCTGAGTTCAAGGCCAGCACAGTCTACAAAACCAGTTCCAGAACAGCCAGGGTTACATAAAGAAACTCTGTCTCAAACAAAACCAAACAAAGAAAGAAAAAAATGAAAGAAAGAGAGAGTAGATAAACCAAAATTCATTTTTAAAATGTTTTTAATTCTATGCAAAAAACACAAACAAAAACAAACAACAACAACAAAAACCTCCAACCCACTATTACAAAGACAAGAAAACATGTAGAATGGAGGGTGATACCTGCAAATCACACCTGGCAAGCATGTGAATTCTGGATATATAAACAATTCTTACAATTCAGCCAACATCGCCAGTCCAATCCAAAAATGGACAACGGACTTGAACACCCATTTCTCCAGAGAAGACATATAAACAACCACATGAAAAGATATTGCACATCGTTCAATACCAGGAAAACAGAGTCAAAACAAAAATGAGGCACTTCATACTGCCTCAAATAACCACAACCAAAAAAGCAGAAAATAGCAAGCGTTGGCAAAGCACAGAGAAACAGGACCCCTGCAGTCTTGGTAGGAATACAAAACAGTCCGCCACTGAAAATACCCTTAAAAAGCTAAAACAGTGTTACCAGATGATCCTGGTTCTATTCTACATATGTACCTAACGTGAACACATAGCCAATTGGGTACTTGCATGTTGTCAGCACCATCATTCATAACAGCCAAAATATGTAAATAACTCAAATGTCCCTGAAGAGATAAAAAGTAAACTGTGATATAAAACAGGATGAAAAGATGTATGGGAACTTCCACAACATTATGCTACATACAAACATCACACAGTGTGTGAATCCTCTCATAGATACAGAACAGGGTCAGTGAGATGTTCAGCAGGTAAAGGTGCCTGCCACCAAAGCCTGAGTTCATTCTCCAGAAACCAAACAGTAGAGAAAACCAATTCCTGCAAGTTGTCCTCAAGCCCTGATTGCATAACTAGCGCGCGCGCGCGCGCTCTCTCTCTCTCTCTCTCTCTCTCTCTCTCTCTCTCTCTCACACACACACACACACACACACACACACACACACACAAAGATAGATAGGTAATAGGTAGGTATGTAGAGGTATGTAGGCAGGTAGGTGGATGACATGGATGGATGATGGATGGATGGATGGATGGATGGATGGATAGATAGATAGATGATAAGATACACAGACAGACAGATTGATTGATCTTTGAAAGAAGCAGCACTATGGAGAATCAAGAGCTGAAACTCCACCATATAAAGAGGGAGGGCCTAGAGAGGAGGGAACAAACCAGGGAAAGGAGAACAGACAGAGTAGAAAGGGCTCTGTGGAGGTAGATAAGGCAAAGGCCACAGGCCATGGACTGACTAGGTAGCATTTTGTCATCAGAATGCACAGAATATTGCCATTCTGACTTAGGATAAGCACTTCAACTGCTCAACTTCATCAACCTGACTTAAATTTCTTGTTGCCAATTCCAGCAACGTAGGGATGTTACTCTCCCCTAAAAAAGGATAACATTTGTTCATAATTTGATTTTAAACAACCCATATTTGATGCTACAAAATTTGTTACTCTTGTAAAATTCCCATGACCCCATCAAGAAAAATAAGTTTTTACTATACAGTTTTAAGTCCCAAATTAATAATCCACTAATTAAAATTTTTCCAAATGACTTTGAAAGTTAACTACGGATTCCAATGTTGTCATCCTGTTGGTGAGTTGCAAGTCACTGAAGAACCTCCCTTTATGAAGAGTACACTTGACAGAACACATTTCTGAGAGCTGCTCGCAGGACAGGCAGTCTTCTCTATAGTGTGCTCATAGCATTTCGTGGCAGATGCATGAATGGCTGGCTGTTGATACAAATCAACTACATCAAAGACAGGTTTTAAGAAAGTTATTTTAAAAACTGTCAGGCATCAGTTAAAATAAGAAAACAGAAGTAACATTGTGGAGACTAAACTAAAGCAGCTTTCACAGTGCAGACCTCTATTCCTGGCTCTGAGACTAAGTAGGTTAAGTGGCCTGTGGCACTCAGTTCCTGAGCCATCCTCCCTAAGTCAACTTTCAACTGTAAGACAAAAGAGGTCGACCAGATGGTGCTAATCCTCACTCTACTAAAAATTCTATAATTTTATGACATCAGTAGTGGTTTCCAAATGTCAACTAAAACATAAGTATTCTATGATACATCCATAACTCCCACATATCAATCAAAACTTTAAAAACAATTTCAAGTCAGGGCTAAAGAGATGGCTCAGAGGTTAAGAGCACTGACTGCTCTTCCAGAGGTCCTGAGTCCAAATCCCAGCAACTACATGGTGGCTCACAACCATCTGTAATGAGATCTGATGCCCTCTTCTGGTATGTCTGAAGACAGCTACAGTGTACTTACATATAGTAAATAAATAAATAAATATCTTTTAAAAAATTTTCAAGTCAAGACAATCTTTTAGGTCTAATCAGAAAAAAATAATCAAAGTATTTTAAGCCACTAAATACACTTACTGATACAAAATGAAAATTATAAGCTCTTACTTCTAAAGTTTCTAATTTATGTAAAATAATAAACTGAAAATAAGTAAGTTTGTTCATCAAAATCTAGTAAATCTAGTTATGCCCAGTGCACACCCAAACAATTTATTGAGAAGCAACATTTAACTACACACAGCAGAAACTGCTGAGGCTGGAGAGAAGGCTGCCCTCAGAAGAGAACTGCCAACATTTGATGGCAGGAAAGAAGCACCTTCTTTCACCATTAAAAAGGTCTCTTCAAGCCTTGTGGCTACTCAAGCAGGAGTACTGCTAACTGAGAACCCTCATGTACTGCGCCACCAGTGTTTGCTTCATGTGTTTCTCTCAGCCTTAAATATCCTGGCCGAGCTGAGGTAACTGCATACCTGCATACAGAAAAACCAAGGCAAGCATGGGTGCTCAGAAAAAGACAGCTATGATCCACAAGAGGTCCGAGACCCCACTCGGCACCTCTTAATTTAGGCTCCCTCCTTCAGACCTGTCTTCTCAAAACCCACGGTAATTCTGTGATGCCTGATCACAGAATCTCAAGCCACCCATCACAAAAGCTGTGTTCTGTTTGTCTCAGCTACTGCCCTGGAAGAAGTTATGCAGACGTGGAGGAAGAAGAGTAAGGTCATCTGATTTCAAATAGCTGCCTCGTTACCTTTCTCCAAGCAAACACTGTAGCAAACATAGCAAAAACACTTTAAATGAAAACAACAGAACATGTCACTCCCAGGGAAAATATAGGTCAAAGAGAAATGCATAAGAGGATTTCCCTAAAAACTGTGACTCCATATGATTTGTACAACAGCCAAGAGTGTGAAAGGTACTTCCCAAATCCTTTTCAAGGATGCACATGCTCCAGCACTAAAACATAAAACACGGCCTCCCTGCCATAGATCCGTGATCCCCAGCATTAGACACTCTAGACAATAGTCTGTCATGTCCCTGAACTAGAAGAAGAAAGTGATATGACCCGTTTATACTTGTACCACTGACAGCCACAGAAATGGAGACATGTGCCCAGAGCTTCATGCCAGCGCTGCTCAACTCCTCTCACCTCCACTGCTAACAGGAGCACACTATCTCAGAGGCTAGGCTGTTATCATAAAACACAGAACCCACAAGGGCAGCTTCTCCCTGCCAGCAACAGGCAGCAGGGTGCTATCTCAGGAATTCAATTCCAAAGCTATGGAATTTTTTTTCAAAGGCAAATCACATAGCTCTCTGTCAAAAGTTAGTTCCACAAGGCCAGGTTCTTTATCTGTTTTATTCACCAAAAATATACCCCATGCTCTTAAAATAAGGTCATGTTACACTTGTGAAAGAATATAATTACTAAAGGCAACCAACCAAATATCTAAATGATCCAGTAACTTGAGGCCTGGTTGGTTAAAGCAGTGGCAAATAACAGTCACTTCAGTGGGTTGGGCTTAAGTGGCCTATTGTCTTAGGCCAGGAATAGTGTTTCCTCAGCGGTTAAGAGCACAGACTGCTCTTCCAGAGGTCCTGAGTTCAATTCCCAGCAACCACATGGTGGCTCACAACCATCTGTAATGGGATCCAATACCCTCTTCTGATGTGTCTGAAGACAGCTACAATATATTCATATAAATAAAATAAATAAATCTTTAAAAAAAAAAAAGTGAGGAAAGGGACTCGGGGGCTACAGGTATCTGGCTCCTCTAGGGGATGACTAACAGGTTCCTTCCTGTGTCCTGCAGCTTGCTCCCAGTCCTTTCTCATAACCAAACAGCTGAGCCATTCTACCTTCCTCAGCAGAGCCCAACCAAAACTAAAGCAGCCCGAAATGTTTAGGATATTTGTTTTTAATGGAAAGATACAGAAATCCCCAGCAGTGACTGACATAAGCTGTTGTGAGGCTCATGCAGTATATTCAAACGCATTGTAGCACCTGTGCTAAGTGCAACCCATCTGACATATGCAGATCATTAGTTACTTGCTGCTCCAGCTTGCTTTTCTGTTGGCCTGACTCAGGAAAGAGGGAAGACGGCAGGTCACAGCCAATCAAGGAGTGAGTCCAGGTAGGAACTGAAACAGAGCCCACTGAGAAACTAAGAAACTGACACATTCTGGCTCACTCTCCAGCTCATGCTCAAATCACTTTCATTCATTCATTCATCCATTCATTCATTTAGAGACAAGGTTTCTCTGTGTAGCCTGGCCATCCTAGAATTCACTCTGTAGACCAGGCAATCCTTGAACTCAGAGATTCACTTGCCTCTACCACCTGAGTGCTGGGATAAAGATGTGTGCCACCACCACCTGGCTCAGATAGCTTTCCTATACAGCCCAGACCCACATGCCCAGAGGTGACACAGCCCACCGTGGGGTAGGCCTCCCACATCAGTAATTAATCGAGAAAATGCCCCACAAATATGTCCACAGGCCAAGCTGACGGAAGCAATTCTTAAATTGAGGGTTTTCCGGGTGTGTCAAGCTGACCATCACGATTCGCCACAACACACGCCTAACCACAGTGGAAGGAAGGGATGCAATTTACAGAGGACATGTGGGTCCCCATACCCTCCTACCCTTGCTACCTACCATATGCTCACGAGTGTGCGTGCACAAACAGATCTAAACCTTACACTGCTTCTTTGAGCCAGGCTAATTTTTTCCTCTAATAAATCATTAAGGAATTAACCTTGGGAGAGGCATAAACAATAAGCATTTAATTAGAGTTTGGGAGCTTGATTGATCCTCTCATCTGAAATAATCAAGACTGGACACAACTGATTCATTAGATTAAAGGACCCGTCAGGAGGCAACAGTAATCCCTGGAACAAAGACCACAAGTAGATGAGCTCTACGCGCTGAAGTCAGGTGAGATGGCTCAGCAGGTGACCACTCACCACAGAGTCTATGAGTGAGCTTGCTGGCCAAAACTCAATACAGTGCAAAGAGAACTGGCTCCTCAGAGCTGTCCTTTGACCTCCACATGAATGCTGTGGCATGAGCGTGTACATACATAGATGGGTGGGTGGACAGACGGACAGATAGACAGATGGTGGCAGACAGATGGATGGGTAGATGGATGGATGGACAGATGGATAGATGTGGGGGTTGAGGCTCAAGGAAGAAACTAGGTGACAAAGGTAAACTAGGCTTGTGGTATGCACCTATAAAGATGCTAAGACAAAAGGGTTGCTGTGACCTTTAGAAGCCGGTGCAAACAAGAGTAAGAAGTAAACCAAAAGATTAAAAATATGTTTAAAAGATCTAAGTCCAGAAAGATTCTAGGGGTATGGTGCACAGAACAGATTACTAGAAAGGAGAGCTGAACAAAGCAAAAAATCCAAGATTCAGCGTGTTGAGCTCCAGAGCTCATCTGAGTCATGATGGGGCATGCAAATGTGGAAACCAGTCAGGGGCAGAGAGAGGGTAAAAGTGAACAGTGCCCAATACTCGGGATTTGGATCCATTCCCACCAGCCAGACTGGAGGCTCATGCGTCATGGTTCAGTGGGATAAATACAGAAGTGTCTTCACTCCCTGGAGGGGAACAATGAGCCTGATTGCTGGTTTTGTTCCTTCCAACGAGCCTTATAAGTAACACCCAGAAGGCTCAAACTGTTTCCAAGTAATTTAACTGCATCCCAGAACAAAATCCAAGAATATTTAAAGAAATTCATAAATGTCCAGCAGTCAGGCATCCTGGTACACACCTACATTCCAGCATGAGGGGAAAATGAAGCAGGAGGCTAGCCTGGATAACAGAACAGGGTCTGTCTAAAACAAACAAACAAAAACAAAAACAGAAAAGAAGGCAAAGAAAGAAAGGCAGGTAGGCAGGCTGAGATGCTCAGCTAGTAACATGCTTGCTACAAAAAAGTGAGGACCTGAGTTTAGATCCCAGCACCCACATAAAAGCTGGGTGCACTGTGCATACACTTGTGATTCCAGCACTGAGGAGGTGGGGACAGGAAGTTCCCTGGAGCTTCCTGGATGGCCACCCAGCTGAGCCTCATCAGCAAGTTCTAGGGCAAGCAATAGATCCTGTCTCAAAAAGTTATACACACACACACACACACACACACACACACACAATCATCACCCAGAGATGTTCACAGTATCTGCCATCCAACCAAACATATATTTACACACACACACACACACACACACACAATTTTTTTTTAAAGGAGAGAATGCACAGAGCGCTAGATAACAACTAAAACTCGCCATGTGGCCAAAAAGGTCAGCAGAAACAAAGACTAAGCAATAAAGATAGTAAAAAAGACTATAAAGCCTAATTTCTAGAAATGAGAACTACAATGTAAGAGATTAAGAGAAAATGCTCTGGGTCAGAGAAACAGCAGGACTTCAGAAAAATGAATGCTGAAATCTTCTTTCCCAGCTCTTTTGGCTTTATGTTTGGTTGATTGTTTGGGTTTTTGCTGTTATTATAAGTGCAAAGGTGCTGTCCCAGGATTTTTTTCAAGTAAAACTACTCTGTATACCTGATATTCTCTTTATATGCTGCATAATGCAGTGCACGGAGGACATTATGTCTGCTTATAGCAGGGTGAACTTTTTAACTCTATGCATACATTTATTCACTCATTTGTTTCATGGGAAAGGGCTCACGTGTGACGGACGACAACACACCCCACACGTGTGTGGAGTCATTCCTCCCAGGTGGGTTCTGGTGATCAAACTGAGCTCTCCAGGCTTGTGCAGCACAGTTTATCCTCACAGCCATTTCTCCAGCTCCAGAATTAATTCATAAAGACAATTTTTTATTTAAATTCTATTTTCTATTTATTTTATCTTATGTTTATAAGTATTTTGCTCACAGGTGTATCTGAGCATCACATGTGTGTCTGGTACCCAAGGTCAGAAGAGAGCGCTGGATCCCCTGGAACTAGTTATGGTCTGTCAGTTATGAGCTGTCATGTAGCTGCTAAGACTCAAACCTCAGTCCTCTGCAGAAACAAGTGCTCTTAACTGCTGAGCCATCTCTCCAGCCCCATAATAATTGTTTTAATTCATGTAAGAAATTAGAACACAGCCGGGCGGCGCTGGCACACACTTTAATCCCAGCACATGGGAGGCAGAGGCAGGTGTATCTCTGTGAGTTCAAGGCCAGCCTGGTCTACAAAGTAAGTTCTAGGACATCCAGGGCTACACGAAGAAACCCTGTCTCGAAAGTCCAAAAGACTCAGAGATACCCAGAAACTTCATCAGGAGTTCTATGAGGCCCCAAACCTAGAAGCTTTCTAGCAAAGTATGCAATCTTACTATGCAGACCCCTGCCTCCCAGAAAATCTAAGACTTTTACCAGAAAGGTGAAAAACACTGGCATTTCCCAGGACAGCACCTCTTTAGCTGGACTTTTTGAAATGCTATGCTGGTTATGTTGTTACAGTATCATCTCTTGATAACAGGATATGTCACTTTATCTGAGATATAAGGGAAAAGCAGTCTGTTAACTAAGGACTCCCACTAACTTTAAAATAGCTGCAAATTTACAAGCGTGCATCTTGCAGTCAGTGACAAATTCAGAAGTCAAAGGGCTGACTCATCTGAGCTCCACTTCAGATCAACTACAAGGGCTGAGGATCTGGCTCTGGGGGTACAGCATTCTTGGAGCCCTGGTTTGATCTCCAGTACCACATGAACCAGGAGTCGTAGACACCTGGAATTCCAGAGCTTGGGAGGGAAAGGAAGGAGAATCAGAACACTACACTAGTTGATAAGGATATATCCAGGAATCTGGATGTTGTTGCAGCTCCCCAGGTGATTTCAGTGGGAGCCAGGTAGACTACTACCCTTCCCAGCAACAGAGAGAGTCTTGGTTTCACCTATTTAAAAAGTAAACAATGCACCAGATGCTGCTGAAGAACATGTATGGAGTACCTGGTATGCACAAGATGTGTTAGTTCTCTCTAGATTATGGGTATCTCCCAAGTTAGGAGCCTCATGCGTTCTATTATAGCTTAAAATGTAAGAATGACAGCCACTCAGCACTGGCATTGCTGGGAACAGCAAAATAAACCCTTCAGTAAATGTTTACTATACAACTCAGCCTTACACACACATTCGTTTTGGCACTTAACGTTTTAGGAAGCCCTATTCAATGGAACGTTGTTTAGTAACATCCAGATTATAATGTACATACATCAACAAGAATAACACAAACACACAGGTTTTTCTTATCTCTCAGGCTGGCAAGATCTAAAAGGACAGTGATGTACAGCATCAAAACCTCCAAGGCAATGCTGGGGAGGTTCTCGGTGCTGAGTGCTTGAGGAACAAAATGTGCACCTTCCACTTACTCTTGGAGTGAACTTAAAAGCCAAGCAGCAGTGAGGCAGCACCTTCAGAACTCACTCATTAACTCAGGATGTGACTCACATGGGACAAGTTTAGCCATAATTGGACAGAATTTTTCCCCATATGCACAGGGAGAAAGAAACTCAAACCCACAATTGCACAATGTCTCAGCCCCGATCTCCCAATGAAGAACACATGGGTTCAGATTAAGCTGTGCCAATACCACCAACCCCAACCTAAGGCCTAGGGTTAAGGGTTCACTTCAGGATGCTAACCCACTCCTGCCAAAGCTGTCCTGTAGCAGGTTATAGCAGTGCCACCAGCAGGGAGGACACCACCCCTCTCCAACCAAGCATTTGGCCTGAGATTCTGGAGGAAAAAGAGGAGCTTGGCAGGGACGAACACTTGGCTCATCACATTTTTCTTTCTCAGCTGCCTTTCCCATAAAGACAAGGTCCTTTGGCTCAGACACCAAATCTAAAAGAAGTGGCCTCTAGAGAGTACCTTCTCCTTAGCCCTGAGGGCTTGAACCTCCCAATTCATTGCCAGTTCCTGATAAACCCAGCCCACCTCTTCACCTGCCCCCGACCCATGTACCGTAACGGGTGTCTTAACTACGGACAGGGGCTGCACACCATCTTTCCCCAACCCACTACTGACTGCACTCTCCAGTCCTAATTCTGCCTTATTTGTTGTGGGGTATTTTATTCTGTTGGCTGGGTTTTGTTGTTATTTTGTTTGGGGGGACGGGAGTAAGTCAGAGCCTCACACGTATACAAGGCTGGCCAGGAAGTCATGATCCCCCTACCTCCAATAGCTTTCTATTCCCAGAGAAACAGCTCAGATCCCTGAGCCCCCATCCGCTGGCCTCTCAGCTGTCTTCTCGGCCTCTCCTTGGCTCACTGCTGTCATCCCAGCCACTTCAGAGCTCTGCAGTCTGCCCCCACATTCCATGCCACGCTCTCTGCCTGGCCCTAAGTGCTTCTCTCTTCTGCCTGCCTGTCCAGCTCAACCTGGAGATGGAGATGTAAATGTTTTCTTTCCTGGGATCCCTCCCCAAACTCTTCAAGCCTCTTTCCTCTCTCAAAAGTAATCATTCTTTCATCCCATCATGGTGAAACCCTCCATCAAGCAAAGGGAACAATAACCCTGCTCATCGATTACCCCATCAATCATAATCAAAGTGACCACACCTCCTACAATCTACACGCTAACCTTTATCTCAGAGCTACAGTCCAACATGGGTTGGTCGGTCTCTCTCTCTCTCTCTCTCTCTCTCTCTCTCACACACACCCACACTTCCTTAAGGAAAATAATCTAATTATTTTAGCCATTATCTCAACAATATATAATACTTCAATTTTCTTTCCCTAGACTGCTCTGAGGAGCAAATGTCTAAGCTAGTGTGAACTGACTTTCTTTAAGTAAGATGTGAGCAAGTATGGCTTTCTCAGAAGCAATTTAATTTGAAGGAGAAGCAAGGTGGCCAGAGGAAATGTTAAACTGGTTCCTTCTCCCTGAAGTTGTCTTCACCGATATGGACCACAGCTCCCTCTCACAGCCATCACTGTCACCACGCCTTCCCAGCCACTGGCATCTTATCCCCAAACCTCTGGCACTGCTCCAGCAGTTCCGGAGCACAGGACTGACTCCATTAGTGAACCTAGGAAGACAGTGACGGTAACCAGGCCCACAAACCAGCACTGTTGGAGTTCTGGCTTAACTGCGGCTGCTCCAGGGCTGCCGGAAACAGCAGGGGTCCAGACTCAGGCACAACTGAGTCAAGGTCTGGCCTTCTACTCAGTGTCCACAACACTCTGAATCAAGGTCCTCATACTTAAAATATGGACCCAGTAGCCAGTACTGTAGTCTGCTGAGGACAGTAATGAGAGCAACGAGGCAGGGCCTAGTTACACGGGAAAACCACATACACTGTTCAGAACATAGGCGGACTTCCATCAGGGCAGCATGCAGCACGCACAGACCAAGGACCCACTCCAAGTGGTAAGGTAAAAAATCTCACTGCTAAAGTAAAAAACCTTTGTATTCCCCCAGAATTCATGTTACAAATCTAACCCCCACAGTGGGCAGATAAACAACAGGGCTTTGGGAGAGGATTAGGTTTTAAAGACATGAGGAGGATCAGTGCCCTTACAATGAAGACCACAGAGCTCTTTTCACCCTCCCACTGTGTGAGAACGGATATATCTACGAACCAGAAAACAGGCCCTGACCAGAAACTAAGCCATCTGCACTTTGATGTTGGCTTTCCCAGCATCCAGAACTGTGAAAAATACATTACTGTTGCTTCTAAGGGTCTCAGTTTATGGAATCTTGTTTCAGCCTGCTTGTGTACACGGTGGAAATGTCGGCACATGCCTGAAAGGACTGTGTATTTGACACGGAGAAATTTCTACCACACATCAGGAGCACTCTGTCCACCACTACTGACCACCACTGTCCTTACAAAACAGCTGTCATGTGTCATCTTCAGTAAGGCCCAAACTTAATGCCATTACACAGCTCAGAATGACCAAAGCCTTTGGATGGTAAGGGAACCGCATTATCAAGCCAAGAAGGAAGAAAAATCAACATCTATTTTATCAAACTTTTGCATGATGGAAAGCAGGTAGAGGAGAGATCAGTACCCCCATGACCTCTAAAGAGGCTCAGCCCTAGAGGTACCTGAGAGGTACCAAAGGTCATCCTAAAGCTCAGGCCTGACAGTGAGGAAGCCACTGTGCAAATACTCACAGCAGCAGGTCCCCACGTTCAGTAGGAGACCCAAGGTCTAGGGAAACTGAGTTGTGAGGGAAGGGAATTATAATCAGAAGTCAAAGTCTACAGCCCGAGGGTGATAACTTCCATTCCTCCCCAACAGGTAACCCAAGGCCTGGCAGCTGATTTACCACCCCGCATTCCAGAGGCAGGAAGTTTCCCCCAGGCTTCTTTACAGACACCGAACAGAACCCTAATTAGATACAAAATTTTGTACTGCTGTTTCGGACAGGCTTCCAGCGCAACGTCCACCTGCACTCCAGCAGACTGCAAGGGTCATGTGTGAGCACACGTGTGTGTTCTCACCCGTCTAACAATCTCAGCTTCTCACCACACAAGGCCAAGGACCGACATCTATAACCGTAAGCAGAAGACTTCTAATTCTGGCAACAACAACAACAATAATAAAATTAAGATACAACATTCACAAGATGCAATAAAATATAGAGAAAAGAGATTCTAAAAATTACAAACATCTGCAACTTTTTTTAAATGAAGGCTGGGAAGACAAAATTGAGGAGAACTCTCTGTCCACTGGTTTCAATACAAAGCAATAAAGGTAAAATAAGAAACATGAAGCTCAACTCTAGGACAATCAGCAGACACAGGATAGACATCTCAGGAAACGCACACACACACACAGGAAGAAATAAGGCAAAGAATAGTAACTAAAAAGTGAACACTTCCAAAACTGAAGGCTTTGCAACCCAATTAACAAACTTCAGAATACCAGAGGAAAACACTCTGAAATTGTAAAAGCTGTGAAGGGGTAGAAAAGGGAGTTAGAAATGGCTTTGGACTCTTTATCTGAAATTCTTACAAGAGAAAATACTCTCCAAATTGTGAACAAAAATTATGTTCAACCTAATATTCTAAAATCAGCCAGACCATCAACAAAGTGTAAGGGTAAAATGAAAATTTTCAGACATAAAGGGCCTCAAATAATCTCTTTCCCATGAACCCCATTCTCAGGGTTCCACTGAGGATACACACAATCAGCAAAGAAAAGCAAAAACAGAAAAGAGAGACCGAGAGGACAGAGAGGTACAAAGTGCTACTGTCCAGCCTGAAGCAAGGATGGATGATGCTAAATCAAGACATCGCTGAGAAGAATCCAATGGAACTAACAGATGTCTTAATGTGCTGCCTGGGGGGAGGGGGGAACAAAAAGCACTCAGCATGTTTCTTGGGGTACTGAGAGAGTATATGTACAGACACAACGCGGGATAATCAAAAAAATTTTAAATCCAATCATTTGTTCTGGGGGAAACCAGAACAAAAGAGGTGAGGGCGGGAGGCGGTGTCTACCAGTTCATATCTAACTCAGAAAAGGGCAATGTATTTGTATACTACAGTATCAAATACTGTCTGTGACACTGTCCACTGTGGCAACTGCTGGTTTAAAAATGCACTGGAGGGGCTGGAGAGATGGCACTGTGGTTAAGAGCACTGGTGGCTCTTCCAGAGGACCCATGTTGAATTCCCAGAACCCACATGGCAACTCACAACTGTCTGTAACTTCAGTTCCAAGGGATCCTATACCCTCATACAGGCAAACTCCAATGCCCATGAAATAAAGATAAATCATTCTAAAAATTAAAAACAAAAAACAACAACAACAACAAAAAAAAAACTGCACTGGAGAGTCTGGTATACAGGGATGACTCCAGATGGCAAATGTTCAGTCCACACTAGTCTAGAAATTCAAAAGACAACAGGACAAAACAAACACCACAACCATTGAGTGAGCTATGCCCACTGGGGGAGTGGGACCTAGAAGACAAAAAGGCCAAAGGCAGGGTGCTGATAGTTTCTGGCTTAAGTCCTTCTTTGCTATTCAATTGTTTTTTATTATGTGCAGCTAGTGACTAGATTAAAACCACTTTTCCTATCAAGTACAACTAGCTCAACAGAGTTGTCACTTCTACCTTCTAAGTTCTCACTTGGCATCCTGAACCCCGGGTCTTAGGAGCACTGTAAAGTGGATGACGCTAGCTTGCCTGAGCTTTTGGAAGTCACTTAACCTTTTAAGCATTGGAAAACGTGGGAGGACACTATTTCAAACAGCCTCACACACACTGTGACAGCCACACTCAGGAGGTCCTGCATACACCTCACTACTTGCACTTTGCCACCCAGTCAAAGCCAGGGAATCCTTCAACAGCTGAGGGAAACACAAAGGGACACAAAGAGGCCCTGGTTCTGGAGGAGGACCGTCTAGAGACCTCACTGTGACCGGACTACGCAGCTTGCACTGAGCTGAGATACCTAAGGGTGGATGGGAGCGTTAAGGAAGCCCACTCCCCCTCTATTCCACACACTGCCCACTGCTGGACATCCGTGCTGGGTGCTCATCCATCAGGTGCCTATTCAGCTAATGTCCTAAGAAAATCAGTTCCTGGCTACGAAGGTATCACTTCAAGTACTAATGAGCAGTGGTCTCTTTTCTAACATGCCATAATCACACTTCTATATGCACATGCCTTTCAATAACTTAAGTCTGCAGCCAGCAAACACTGTCTTGTGTGGTATATATTATATATGTAATATATATACATATATAATATGTATATATGTAAAGTATCCTTTTTGTTGTTACCTTGTACACCATGTTACCTTAAGCAAGTTACTTAAAGCCTCACTCTTCTCATCTCCTGAAACACTTGCCCCACTGGGTAACAAAAAACTGAGAAGTAACATGTGTAAGTCCCTACCAGGCCCCAGCCAGACGGCTCAGCCGGTAAAGGCACTTGTTGTCCAGTCAGGATGACCTGAGTTCCAGCCCTGGGACCCTTATTGTGGAAAGAGACAGCCCACACCCTCAAGATGTCCTCTGACCTCCACAGAACACAACGTGGTACGGACACAAAAATAAATAAATGCAACAGCAAAACTCTAACATGCAACGGTAGGCACGTCTGCTGCTAGCTATCTCTGTCCCCTGCTTCCATCCTGGCTGAGACAGGAGGAAAGGAAATCCATGTCAATAAAGTCACAATTACGTAAGTTCTTTTAACAACAAAAAGGACACTTTACAAAATCATGCCTAGGAGCTGCTTTGCAGATCGTTATTTTTCCTAAGCCTTTCTTTCTCCCATGCTCCAGGAATGACTTAGATGCAGTTTCAACTCGGACGGACTAAATTTAGATAATTCAACTAGACTATAAGGAAGGTTACCATAGATGTTACAAAAACACAGGTCTTCTTTGGTTAAAGAGTACAAACCCACACATACAACTGTGTCTAAACGGTCTGCTAAAAGCAATTTCATTCCGAGGCTGAGCTCTCTCAACCGACCTTAAGAAACTCTTCGAACAGGCGGATGGATCTCTGTGAGCTTGATGCCAACCTGGTCTATACCGTGGATTCTAGAACAGCCTGGTCTACATAGAGAATTCCAGAACAGCCCAGGCTACATAAAGTCCCTGTCTCAAAAAGAAAGAAAAAAGAAGCTCGCTAACACACACACACACACACACACACACACACACACGGGGAGAGGGAACTTGCGTGCCCACAAAAAAAAAAAAAGTGACACTTCATGGATGTTTAGAAGGCGACCTTTTCCGTTCCAATATACAACTCAGAAATACACCGAGAAAAAGTGAAGGGTCTGCCTTAATGCACAAAAGATGGTAAAAGCTGAGTATCCCCCAACTATCAGAGACTTCCTTTTGATGGCTGGCCAGGCCTTCCTTCAAGGGCTGATTTTCAGAATGCACAGAGTTCCAAGCTGAGGGCAAAGTCAGTTTTCAAACGGACTCCCCAAACAACGGGGCTAAACAGGTAAACGGAACCACCGCCGACCGACCCAAAGCCAAGTTCTCCTCTCGCTTCAGGGTCTGCCGAGTAGGCGAGTGGCCTGGAAAGGCAGCATGAGGTCAAACTCAACGAACCCAAGGCAAACCCGAAGCTGAAGGTCCGGTCGGCCCTAAGGTGTGCAGGATGCCACACAACTCAGGGCGCCCGGCTCACCTTGCCCCCACTTCGCTAAGCAGAAAGCACGCGCGCAGCGGCGTGGCCTGTGGGCCACCCACAGCAGGCTAAGGAGAGGCCACCCGTGTCCGGAGAGCCGACTCCGAGGCTCCGGAGCTCCGCGGCCTAGAGTGACACGCGCAGGGAGGCTGCGGAGAGAGCGCGCGCGGGCGGCGCAGCGGCAGCACCGCGGGCTCACGAGGCCCTGGAAGCGGAGCCACTCACCAAGCAGCCGGCGCACCTCGTCCTCGCTCAGGTAGAGGCTCACGCTGGGTCCCGCAGGAGCGGCGGCCAGGGCCGGGGACCGCGGGGCGGCGGCGGGCAGCATCGCCAGCAGCAGCAGCAGCAGCGGCGGCGGCGGGGCCCTCAGGCCGCC
>JADRCH010000097.1:6751105-6769023 GCA_019843965.1 Rhynchomys soricoides | reverse complement strand
TCCCGGTCGGGCGGTGCGTGCGTGCGTGCGCACCCTCGCGCACGGCGAGCAGGAGCGTCCGCCGCCCGCCGCGCCGCCGCGCACCCCGGCCCCGAGCGCCTCACAGCCCCGAGCCGGGGGCGGCCGGCCAGCTCATCGCGCCGCCGCTTCAGACCCGCCGCCCGGGAACGGGAGGGGGTGGGGGGAAGCTGCAGGCGGAGACGCGCGCGTGCGCGTGCCCGCCGTGCGCGAGGGTGCGCACGCACGCACGCACCGCCCGACCGGGAGCGCCGGGTTCTGGAGCGCGCGTGCACGCGAGAGTGTCTCAAACCTAAAGTCAGGGTTGGGGCCGCGAGCTAGGGGTTGGTATAAATAACTGACGTTGTTTGCCAGTGTGAAATGCTCAAAGAATGAAGGAAATGAGATAAAGAGGAACAAGCTAATCAAAACAATAATGAAGTGCTCTGGCCAGGCGAAGGGCTCTAGGTAAATTCAGCCAGTCCCCAGCCCAAGTCGAGGCCTGGGGTTGGTTGGTCCACTGTAAGCCTCTATCCCCTTTATTCCCCAGGTGCGCCCCAAGACTTGTATGTTGTTTCAAAAGAAAAGCATGCTGTTTTATTTAGTGAGAAGGGGCGGGTACGTAGAAATCTTCCCTTATCCCACCATCAGAGGTCAGCCTCTAGTTAGCGTTGTCTGTTCATAGGATTCATGCCCGCACTTTCCAGAAAGACCTCAGCAAACCTGATTAAACTTTTTACTTTGTATTTAGTTTTCGTTTTTTGATTTGATTTGTTTTGTTTTGTTTTGTTTTTTGAGACAGGGTCTCACTATATAGCCCTGGCCGGCATGAAACTTGCCATGTTGACCAAGCTGGCCTCGAACTCAGAGATCTGCCTGTCTCTGCTTCCTAAGTGCTAGGGTTAAAGGCTTGTGCTACCATGTGCAGCAAGCTTGTTTTTATATGTGATGAATTTGTATTATTCTACTTCTCCTTTACTGTAAATCAATCTGCATCTGGGATTTTAACCTATGGTCCATGCCAGCCCCTCACCCCAAAACATTCAGTGTATGTGATAGTGTGGGCTTATGGCTGTGCATTGCTGTCTATGTGCATGGGTGCTTTCGCCTACCCAGAAGTGGTTTTTACGTTTCATAGATTACTCTAGGAAGCCCTTGTCCCCCTAAACCAGTGAAGAATCTCTGATACATATCGGAGAGTCTGAAGAGGAATTTTGGGAAGCGCCTACCATGACAGTCAAGTGACTCCAAGAGCTATCACTTAGGCTGGCTGGCAAGCAGCCCCCCTCACTTCCTCCAGACCAGGGCCATCCTATCCCTGTGGCCTGTTCATTGACCTCCCTCCTCCCTCCTTGCCTGTGAGAGCAGCTGTTTTCTGCCATACCTAGCTTCAAGCTCCCAGTTGCCCATCCACACTCAGACCCTGAGAGGTACTATTTTTATCCCCTGCCAGGGCAGGGAGAGAGACTGAGGAGGAGGATAGTTGGATCTTGATTTCCCCCCCCCCCTCATAGTGAGAGGGATGGATTCCATTTGGAGACAAGCTGGCCTCAATTTGTCAAGCTTCAATTCCCCGGCACAGAATACAGTGCCCTGCAGGAAGAGACCAGGAAGTGGGCATGCACTGAGCAAAAGCATGCCATCGGTGAATGATGAAAAACACAAGTCACCTGTGGCCACTGCTACCTAGTAGGAAGGACTCTGGGAACACATGCTGTGAACAGGGCTCTCTACTCAAGAAAAGGGGGGGGGGGTTTGGGGGATGGGGATCTTTAAGGCATGGTTTGGTGTCTACATTTTTGCAGCAAGCTAATCATCCCCAAGGAAGGAAGCTGAGTCTTCTAGCAGTGGCCCTTTTACTGCTACATCTTTGCCCAGTGACATCTTGATTCAGTGGCCAGATACTATGATACAGTGTATCCCAAAGCTGTCAGTCAAGCCAGGCTAAGCTCTAGTATTTATCAACGGTGGGTGTGGCCTTGGGAAAATTAAACTGTCTGAGCCTTGGTTTCCTCTTTCATAAAACAAAGGTGCTAAGGCCTGACTTGCAGGACTTTTACAAGGATTTAATTGGAGAAGTTATAAATAAAACACCTGGGCAGACATTGGGTGACTGCTATGCTTGCTATTATTACTGTTGACATAATGGATCCTTCCCTCTAATGGCTACTTCTGTAACGTTTCATCACCAAACACCACCAAACAGTTCAAATGAGGTATCCTCCAAAAGTCCCTTCACTAACCCCACGCATCCCCGGAGCCTGTACCGGACAAACATTTTTGCTGGGCCTGGTGTAAAGCACACTAGGACCCAGGAATGACAAAGAGCTTCCTTGAGTACTTACAGGGAGCAATCACTAATTGCTGTGGAGGAAAACTTAAGGGTCAGCTCTTGCCTCTCCTTTGATCTGTTACAGGTGCCTCCCCCACCCCCATATCCCCACCTCCACACCCCTACGACCCCCAGGGCACCTGCCTGCTACCCTCTCCTTCACTCTGTCTGTTCCGAACAGCCAGAGCCATCCGGTAAAACATCAGCCCGATGCAGCATTCACTGGCTTTCTGACTGCCAATGTCTCCCTGGCTCATCTAGAATAAAAGGCACAGTTCTTGCAAATCGAGAAGGCAGGTCTCAGCCCTACCTACCTCTGACTGTATCTCCTACCCTTCAGCTACCATGGCTTCGATCATGGCTTTTTCTCTTTCAGCCTTAGGCACAACCCTTCCTCAGGAATATTTATCCCTCGGACATCCATATTGCTTCTTTCCCTACCTCCTTCACATCTATATTCACATATTAATCTCTGAATAAGAACTCTCAGACTCCAATCAGACTATTCCTGTGTCACACAGAGGTCTCCGCTCCGCACCGTGTAACCCTCTAAGACTCTCCTCTCCCCTGCCAAGGTGTGGGTGGAAATCTCTGACATTTCCCAGTAAGCCTCAGCATCTAGATGCTGGGAAGCTCTGACCTCTGCCTGAGGTTTCTTCGTCCCCAGGGGAAATGAAGGCCACTGCTGTGACCACACTCTGCCCACCCACCGCCAACCTCCTTGGTTTTTCCTGTCACCATGACTGACCTTACTCTTCTCCAGAAGACATAGTTAAGAAAAGTCAGGAAATAACATAACTCTTGCTGTTTGCTATTCTAAACGCAGGCCAGCTTTAGGCTTGAGACGCCACAGGATGGGTGCATGGAAACACTGCAGGCTGGTCACAGGCTGTGAGATGGAATGACAGGTATTCCATGCATGGTGCTGGCAAAGCCTCAGTGTCTACACTGGCTGGTACCCACAAAGATATCCTGGTAGCCCAGAGTTCACAGAGCCAGGGCTGCCCCACCCCTAACCCTGACTGGTTTACATCCCCACTAGCATCCTCTCCTGGATCACCCAAAGGTGCCACTCTGTAAACCCTCCCTTTCTCACATCAGTCAACCCAGTTGCACTATAAACAGGTCAAGCATTAGAGAAGTCCATGGCATAAAAGGTGAACTTCCCCTTCACATACACCTTGATTGTTCTTCCTAAAAAACCTAGCTTGGTGCTTCTTCCCATAGTCCTTTACGTAGGCACTTACACATCCATTATATTAGGTCCACAGCTGTACTTAATTTTATTCTATTTCATATATAAAAATCATTTACATGATTGTGGGTTGTTTTGTTTTGTTTGAGACAAGGCCAGTACCCCAAGCTGACTTCAAACTCACTATATAGTTGAGGAAGGTCTTGAACTTCTGATCCTCTTTCCTTCACTTCTCGAGTGCTGGTATCACACGCATGCTCCACCATGCCTGGTTTATGAGCACTCTGAAGAATGAGCCCTGGACCTCATGCATGGCCTACAAGCATCCTGCTGACCGCTCCACTCCTACCCCATGGTTTGATTCTTTAACTCATCAAAATAACTTGAGATTTTGAGGAGTCTTGTATGACAGGGAACCCAGAGCTACTCCCAGGGTATGCCTGATTGGGATGAGCCCTGGGAGGTCTTACCTGCTCTGGTACTACACTTCCTTGCACACACACACCCTGGTGCACACAGGTAGATGCGTCAAAGGGTGGATTCCGTGAAATGAAATCACTGAGCCAAAGGGAAGTCTATTTTAATTTTGGTAGATTCTGTTCAGTTGCCCTTCAAAAGATTTTACCAATGTGCCTTACTTTTCTTTCTTTAAAAGATATATTTATTTTTTGTTTATGTGAGTACACTGCAGCTGTTTTCAGACAGACCAGAAGAGAGTATCTGGTCCCATAACAGATGGTTGTAAGCCACCATGTGGTTGCTGGGAATTGAACTCAGGACCTCTGGAAGAGCAGGCAGTACTCTTAACCGCTGAGCCATCTCTCCAGCCCCCAATGTGCCTTTCTACCAGAAAGCTTAATAGGTAAATTGTACTGGTTAGTTATTGTCAACTTGATTCAAGCTAGAGCCACCAATTGAGGAATTGCCTCCATCAGATTGGCCTTTGGTCATGTCCATAGGGCATTTTCTTGATTGGTGATTGATGAGGTTAAGCTTCGCCCATTGTGGGTGGTTCCATTCCTGGATTTATAAGAAAGAAAACTGAGCAAACCACCGAATAACATTTCTCCATGTATCTCTTTCAGTTCCTGCCTCCAGTTCCTGCCTCCAGTTCCTGCCTTGGCTTCCCTCAGTGGCAGACTGTAAGCTGTAAGCCAAATAAACCCTTCTCTCCCCCAAGGGTTTTGGGGGTCTTGATTTTTTGTGTTCTATGTTTTGTTGTTGTTGCTGCTGTTTTTTGTTGGTATTGTTTGGTCTGGTCACTGTTTTATCACAGCAACTGGAAAAAGAAAATTAGTTCATTATGGTTTGATCTTTATTGCCTTCCATCACTAGTGAGCTTGAACACTCGGTACATGTGTGACCTTTATATAGCCGATATAGAGAGAGACATTTCTATGCACTTTAATTTACATTTTAAAGCGTTCTTGGGCAGAGCTGTGAGATGCTCAGTGTGGAAAGTGCCTGCTTCTAAAGGCTGATGGTTAGGATTCAGTCCCTGGACCGGACCGTCCCTGGGGCTGATATACAGGCAAGAGGATGACTGACTCCTACACACACACTGAGATAGATCAAACACCCCACACTAAAATAAATAAAATACCGCGTATAATAAAGCATTTGCAACTTTTGCATGGGTTTTGGTTGGCTGATTGTCTTCTGACTCGTTTGTATTCCTTTTCATGTATCCATTGTCCTTTAATTTTGCTTACCATTTTGCTTAAAATTTGGATTTTCATTTTTCATAACTGATGATCCTTTTCATTATGGTTTCTTTATCTTGTGCCGTGCTTTAGGGTGAACTTCCAATTAATAACTCTAATATTTTTAATGCCTTTGTGCTTTTTCTCTTTCAAAAAATCCATTTCTCCATCCATCTGGAACGTATGTTTATGCGCGGCATGACACGATTTTATTTTTTCCATATGGAGAACCTTTTGTCTAAAATACCATGTATTATACATCACGCATTGCATATTCCACTCAGTAGCTCTGTAGAAGTTTAAGTAAAACAAGAACTTTCACCTGCTTCCAACTCCACATAGATGGTCTTGCTTGGACTTCCAGATTGTTTAGGATTTCATTTTAATGGGTTACATTTTTCATGGTACTCTCTACAGCTGACCAGTTGCCTAAGTTACATAATAGCAGAAACTAAAATAGGTGGGTGATTATAATAACCACAGTATCTAGGTGATCTTTATCTCTTAGGCATTAAACACATGCACACACATACACACACTAAAGTTATTAAAGTCAGTCCAAAGTATACAAAAATGCTACAACCTTGGGCTGGAGAAATGGCTCAGAGCACTGACTGCTCTTCCAGAGGTCCTGTGTTCAATTCCCAGCAACCACACGGTGTGGCTCACAACCACCTATAATCAGATCTGGTGTCCTCTTCTGGTCTGCTGTATACATAATAAATAAATAAATAAATAAATAAATAAATAAATAAATCTTTTCTAAAAATGCTACAACTTTCATCAAAGTAAATATTACATTGGCATTTGAAATGAATGAGGAGTCCCCTCCTTTGGTAAGGGGCTTGCCACACAAGTATGAGGACCTGAGTTTGAGACTCCAGAACTCACCTAAAGAGCCAGATGTGCTGAGACAGGCTTCTAACTCCCAAACTAGGAGACTAGAGACAGGAGGATCTCTGGGGCTTGCTGGCCAACCACCCCAGCCAAATCAGCAAACTCAGTTCAGAGAGAGAACCTGTTCCAAAAAGATAAGCAGCTGAACAGTTGAGGATGACACCAAGCTTCAGCCCCTATCTCTTCATGTGTGTGCATGTGTGCGTGTGAGTACACACATACACACACACATGCACACAAACACATGCATGCACATACATACTTTTTATTTTCAATTTTATTTTTAGATTTCTTTTATTGCATGTGAATGAGCATTTTTCTCACATGTATGACATATGTCTGGGCACCATGTGAGTGTCTTGTGCCTAAGGTCAGAAGAGAGCATCAGATCCTCTGGAACTGGAGCTATAGACAGTTGTAAGGTGCCATGTGGGTGCTGGGAATTGAACCCAGATTCTGTGCAAAAACAATAAGTTCTCTTAACCACTGAGCCTCTCTCCTGCTTCCCCCCCCCCTTTTTTTAGAAAAAGGGGGGGGAGACAAGGGAAGGGGATCCTTCCTACTCAGTGCCTTGAGCCAAAGCCTGGAGATGCCTATTTCTGATACTAAAAAGGAACTAGGAATCTTGGCTGGGTTGGAAGCCGTATTAAAACCACAGTGAGGACTCATTTCTCACCAGTACACCAAAAGTCAACTTCTTTTAAAACACATTCTCTTGGTACAGATGTAGAGAAACTGAGACTTTAATACAGCGCTGCTTGGGGTTTCTGCTGATGCAGATCCTCCAGAGGGCAGTTTGACAATAGCATCATAGCTGTAAAGGCTTATGCCTTCTGACCCAGTATATTCAGCATTGAGGAATTGGCCTTATGCATATATCTGTATATTTGTGTAAGAGTTTATATTGTTTTTCAGTGCTGTTTGCCAAAAGATTGAAAACCTGGAGGTCTGACTGTAGGGGGTGTCCAAATTTATGATCTATCATGAGTATCTTAAAAAGATGTAAGTGGGTGACCACCTGGACCCTAGGTTGGGGATATGGTTAGAGACAAAGAGAAGAGGCATCTGTGCTCCTGGTAGGCACGGCTTGTCCCCAGAATCCATTCTCCCCTTTGATAACACTTATACAGTTTGAGCTATGCTGACTTCCCAGCCTCCCTTGCGGTTTACCTAAGTTCTCACTGATGGAATGTGAGAACACGCAGTATCTACTCCCTTTCAGGATGTTGGATTCCTCCACGATCTGCTACCCATTGATTATCTGCCACCCTGGTCTTGTGTATTGTGAACTTTAAATAAATAAATAAATCTGTATGGGTGTTTTGCCTGCATGTATGCCTGAGCATCATTTTTATGCCTGGTGCCCATGCAGCTAGTAAAGCCTGAAAATGAAATTACAGACAGTTGTGAGCACCATGTGGCTGCAGGGAATCAAACCTAGGTTCTCTGGAAGAGCAGTGAGTGCTCCTAACCACTGGGCAATCTCCCCAGCCGCTTGTGTCCTGTGAGCTTGTTTGTTAGTCTTGGAGGTGCAGGTTCTAGAGATAGTGGTGTGGTCTGGGGAGAACATGGTCCCTCTGCTGGCTTGTCTCTTACCCAAATGCTCTGTCCTAGGGTTACCTGCTGCTAGGACATCATTCTGCCTTTCTTGGCCCAGCTCGCCACCGTCCCCAGGGGGCAACTCTATTGCTAATGTCTGCTCAGCTCAGGAGGAGCAGAATGAAGATTTCCTCCAACAGACGCTCCACATTAAATATGCTGGTTTTTGCCCAGGGGCACCCTCCCCTTCCTTGAATCCCTTGACCCAGAACTTGGAGCTGTTTCAAGATCACTCCCACCTCCAAAGTAGGACCTTCTCTGGGTGTGTTTTACTATGCAGTTTTCTCCAGTCTTGGTTTGCTGTTAATTTGATACCATCTGCTTTCTTTTACATGATTTCTCATTTTTTGTGTGTGTGATCCATTCATAAGAAATAAAATGTTTCTGGATGACAAAATCACTATAAACAAAGACAAAAAACAGAAGACAGACTGAAGGAAATTTTTGCAGTCTTTCCACCATTGAAGAACTGTGTTCTGTGAGGAACTTTTACTAGCTGACATAAACAGACACTGGTGTACTCAAGTACACACGAACACACATACAAACACACACACACACACACACATACCACAATACCCATAATCCAACAACAATAAAAATATATGAAGAAACAGACAATTCACAGAAAAATGAAAATAAGTTGGAAATGTATTTAAATGCTTAATTTTAAATGTCTTTTTAAAAAACCATTTTTAAAATATGTGTATGTGTATTTTGTCTGCCTGTATGCCTGTGTGCCATTTGCATGCAGCACCCACAGATGACAGGAGTCAGATGCCCTGGAACTGGAGTTACAGATGTCTGTGAGCCACCATGTGGATGCTGGGAATCAAACCCTGGGGCAGCAATCAATGTCTTTCCAGCCTTGTTCATCATAGTCAAGAGAAAAATACAAATTTAACCTTCCCTAATCAATAATCCATACTTGAACCCATCAGAATCTAATCTAATGATTAGATGGTCCAGTCTCTAACAGCTTGACAGTGTGATACTCGTCACAGTGTAGAGAAACAGGTACTTTCATAATTGGTTGAATGGAAATCACTAGTTTCCTATATAGACAATTTGGCAGGCATCGATCCATTTCACAAGAGTGTGTTCTCTGCAGTTCAGCTCTTCCACTTCTAATACTTCAGTCTGAAGCTTCAGTCTGAAGCTACTGCCCTGTTCTGCTTTCTATTGCTGGAATAAACACCATGACCAAAAGCAACTTGGAAAATAATGGATTTATTTCATCTTAGCTTCCACATAAACACAGTTCATCACTGAGGGGACTCAGGATAGCAAGTCAAGCAGAAACCTGGACACAGAAACTAAAGGAGAGACCAGGAAACATCTCTCTGGCTTGTTTAGCTTGTTTTCCTAGATAACCCGGCCTACAGTGGCTGGACCTTCCTACTTCAATCATTAATCAAGAAATAGCCCCCTACATTGCTGCTCACAGGCCAATCTGATGGAGGTAATTTCTTAGTTGAGGATCCCTCTCCCCAAATGACTTGAGTTTGTGTGAAGTTGAAAAATGCCTGTGTTTTCATATGATCACAAAAGTCACTGGGAAGCATCTGCCATCAACAGCGCAGAGTTGGACAAGCCACAGTGAGTGCACCTGGGTTTGTGGCTGTAATGAAAACTAAGCGTGTGGAAGTGGAGCCACCTCCATTGTACAGGAGAGGGAGAGGAAGTGCAGCAAGGTAGACAGCAAGAAGAGGGAGAACACACAGTTTAAAGGCTTGCATTTGCAGTGTGCCACCCACACAAACTGAGACTGTCTGCCTGGGGAGCTTATTACAGTCCAGAGAGAGAAGCTTCCTTGCAGACCTGTGGTACTTTCTAGACTTTCAAATCCAGGTGGATAGTCTTCCTAAAGTTTGTTTTAGGATTCTCAGAACCTAGAAATGCTGTGGCACTGGGTGAATACTTTCTTGGGTTTTGCCTTTATTGTAAGTCTTCTTCCCTCCCTGGTCTCTTCTCTTTCCTATGTTGTCCCTGATGTCAGGAAAGGGATCTGGGACTTGGGATTTGGGAGGGGACAATAAGGAAGCACCCCCATTTGCTCGCCGCTTCTATGTGACCTTTTAAATTCTCTTTCATTTTTATTTATGTATGTATGAATCTGTTTGTTTTTTTGCGGTGTCAGGAATGAAACACAGGTTCCCATTCATCCTAGGATCCCTTTAATTCTTGTTCTATTGAATCCAGACATGCTCAAAATAGTACGAATGCACACATATGGAGAAAGACAGAAGAAAGACACGGACCGTGAGACACAGAGGGATTTAAGGAATTAGCTCACACGATGGTAGGACAGGTGAAGCTGAAACCTGTAGCAGCCAAAGGTAGCTCACGACTGTCTGTAACTCTTGTTCCAGGGGATCTGAGCCTCTCACACAGACATGGATGCAGGGAAAACACCAATGTACATAATAAATAAATTAATTAATTTTAAAGAGAGAAGAAAAAATTTTGAGGGAAGAATTAACATTCAGGCCTTGAGGCTGAAACCTGTGGGCTACAAACTGAGCCTGGATTTCTTTGTTGTCTGGAAACCAGTCTTTGCCATTAGGGCTACAACTAACGAGACGGGGCCCACCCACCCTGTGGAAGGCAGTCTCTCAGAGTCTGCAGATTTGAAAGTTAATTACATCTAAAATATACTTTCATGGAGTTTGTTAGTTATGCTAGGGTTTACCAAACAACTGGGCACCATAACTCCATCGTATCAGCGTGCTTCAAGCATCATGACGGCCTTCCTTTGACTGCTGTATTTATGTTATCCTCTGCCGTTGCCATCAACATGCTCGCCCCTATGCTCAGCTGTGACACTTTCCAGATACCTGCGCTACAGCCAAGATCACAGGCCTGTCACTGTCACTCACGTCAGAATCATTCCCCCGTTTCCTCTAAACATGAACAGAAGGATTTCCCACAGGAACTAGGGCCCCCTTGGAGCCTTTTTTTTTTCCTGGCCTCCTTATTGAATGAATTCATCTTGACATAATGGCAGCCATCTTAAGTTGTAGCAGACAAGATCAGCCCCAGAATAACCTGGTTGGGGTTTCCCGGATAGTTTCCCAGCCAACTGTAAAAAGACAGAACCATGAGAGTAACATTGCAGCTGGGCCATGGTGCTAGGAATGTGCCTGTCTGTTTGATACTGGCTTAAGATAAACCAGGTACATTCCCCTTTAATGAGGTCACTTTTATCCTAACCAACATATGCATTTCTCCTTCTGACCCAAACTGTGAGTATCCACTTGGTCTTGTCGAAACCCAGGACCTCACCTCTGTCAGTAAGTCACATGGTGAACTATATTCGTGTAATCCTGAATCTGTCTGCCTTTTTGTTTGTTGTTGGGTCCTGCTCTTCACCCCCAGATGGCTGGGTTTTTTTAGTTTTGGGGTTTTTTGTGTGTTTTCATTTTGGAGACTAGGTTGTTTCAAATCAATATAATGATCGCCACTATAAGAGCCTTCCCTGGGATTTTGTGGTAGAATACATTCTCTGAAAACACAGACCAACTCAGCTGCCATCCAGGCCCAGATCCAGACCTTTGAGTTGGTCCGCCCCAACATCTACCCCATCTAGGAACTGCTTGAGCTCATGAAGGGGTCAGTCCTGCAGAACCAAAGCTTCAGGATCTCCATGACACAGAGTGACAGCAGGCTATCTGAGAGGAGTCCTGTGAGGATCCAGTATTGATAGTGTAGCAGAAGCCAGAGGTCTCGAACCAGACCGATGACTCATTGCAACGAGCATTTGCAAGTAAAGATGCGTGGTTGAAAGGGTATACTGTATGACACACTTGCAACTTCCACAACAAGATGGGTTCTCTTGTTTTGTTTTTTAGTTGGGAGGTTGCAAGGGTGGATATGGAAGGACAGGGAGATGAGTGGGATTGGGATGCATGATGTGACATTCACAAAGAATCAAAAAAAAGGAAAAGTTTTTTAAAAGACACCTTGTAAAAACTGGTTCTTTTAGGGGCTGGAGAGATGGCTCAGCGGTTAAGAGCACTGACTGCTCTTCCAGAGGTCCTGAGTTCAAATCCTAGCGACCACAGAGTGGCTCACAACCATCTGTAATGGGATCTGATGCCCTCTTCTGGTGTGTCTGAAGACAGCTACAGTGTACTCATATACATAAAATAAGTAGAATCTTTTAAAAAAAGGTTCTGTCAGAGAAATATCTGCTATATTTTTTAGCCAAAGAAATAAGAGCCATCATCCCCCATTCAGGAGGGCTACTGGGCAGGGGATGTGGTTTAGTCAGTAGAATGCCTAGTGTGCATGAAGTTTGATCCTTAATAAAGTACAAATCAGATCTGTGAAACATGCCTATGGTCCAAGTATTTGGGAGGTAGAGACAGGAAGATTGTAAGTTAAAGGTTATATTAAACTGCATAGTGAGCTTGAGACTACCCTGGGCTATGTAAGACCCTAGATAAAAAAAATAAGACTCTTTAGCCCATCCTGCTTTTCTATGCTCAAGGTTGGGTTGGCTCTCTTGGACCCCAGGAGAACATCTGTAAACCTCTGCATTCAAATGCTGAAGGGGGTGAATTGGATGTACTGGGAGTAGGTGTGAGACTGGGGTGTGGTGAGATTGAACCTTTCAGGCAACAAGGTATAGACTGTGCTGACTGAGGCTTTGAGAGAAGTCTAACATCAGTGCTCTGATGACTCTGGACACTGAGCAGTTACCCCAGGAGCTGCAATTGTCCCAGTCTCTGTGTGTGTGTGTGTGTGTGTGTGTGTGTGTGTGTGTGTCTGTCTGTCTCTGTCTCTCTCTGTCTCTATCTCTCTGTCTCTATCTCTCTGTCTCTCTGTGTGTGTCTCTGTCTCTCTATCTGTGTCTCTCTGTCTCTGTCTCTGTCTCTGTGTGTGTGTGTGTAAGATACAGTGCAAGGAGGATCATCTCAGACTCCTAACTAGAGACACGATGGAACTCTAAGCTCAAGCCCACAATTCAGCAAGGGCTAGCCTAGTGACCATCCCGGGATACCTCAAGACCAGAACTCATCTCCCCCAAGTGTTACTGACTTGACAAGCTTGGTTTCCAGAATGATCCAAGAGAAGGAGAGAACACACAGGAAAATGACTACCATGGGATTTGCTGCAGACTGTGGTGAATAGGCCTCAGAGATAGATTTATGTATTGGAGAAAACAAAACGAAGGGGCCATCATTCTTGTGTTTAGAGGGATCCTTGCTAGTTAGAAGGTGTATGCTCTTTGATACCTAGCTTTGCTCTCAGACCCCTCCCACTAAGTCCTGCTTATTCCAAGCTTATCCTATGTAGTGTCTTGTTGCCTCGGTGTTCTTTTTCTTTACAGACCACCTCCGCCCAGGACTCTGGAGATTCTCCCTTCTTCCTGCAGAAATACCATCTCTTACAGAGTGGGTTTATGTTATCAGACGTTCTAGCTTACCACAGTGCTCTTAATTCCTCCAATCAAACATTCTTCTGCCTGGGAAGCTGGAGTTCTTAAACTGCTCTGTGCTACACCAGCTTCAGAAGAGGTTAGGTGCTGTTCAAGCAGACTTTTGTCCTTGAATTCGGATTGTTTGTGTGTTTGTTTGTAGTTTTGTTTTTTGAGACAGGGTTTCTCTGTGTAGCCCTGGCTGTTTTGGAACTTGCTCTGTAGACTGTGCTGACCCCAAACTCAGAGAGAACAACCCGCCTCTGCTTCCCAAGTGCTAAGATTAAAGGCATGTGCTACCACTTCCAAGCATGTCTCTGAGTTTGGAAAGCACAACCTACCGGTGTCTATTTTGGGATAACCAGATGCACATTAGCATGGAAGATTCTGAAAAGTATGTTAAAAGCCTGTGCTCTCACCTCAGTAATTTTACACTTATTTTGCTTTGGGACACTTCTCTCATGCACACTCATTGGTATTGTCAGTTCTGCCACCCCATCTGGGACTCTGATGCAGCAGAAGGAACACCAGACTTAGGATAGAAGAAATTTTGTTCAAGTCAATATGACCTTCTGTGCTTCCTTAGCCTGCCCTTTTCAGTTGGAGTTGATAGGCCTGGCAGTTTTGTTCACAACTGTGACTGAATAGTTTTTCTTGGAATAATTTAAAAATTGGAGCTGTGCATTTACCCAAGAATAAAGGGAAAGCACTGATGAGCAAGCAGAAGGATCCCCCACAACTTGACTGATCTGACTGATCTGACTTCATACCCTAATACCTAGAATCTTCCAGATCTATGACTCCAAAGCACATTATAAGTCCTTGTTAGTGGAATTGATAATGCCAGCTCCAAAGTGGACCCTCAGTGAAGGTGACAGGAGATTGTGCTTACAAATCTCAGTCTATTGGCTAGTCCCAAAGGAACATGGCTGCCACATATCACCATAGCAACACTGTCATAGTAAGGATATCTCTGAGAAGACTGAAGGCACCATGAAATTTAAACAGTACGTATTTGAAACCCTGCCTTTGCTTACATCAGGCTTGCCCCTCCCCATACCTGTCTGCTCCTCCAGTTAGCGTGTTTCAATTTCATCCTACTGAGAATTCCCAGAAGCACAGAGACTCCTTCTCACCTCAGGTCTTCATCTCTGCTCTTATCAGATCCAAGCAGAACATAGCCCCCTTCTTCCATCAGTGAGATCATACAGGGCCGTATCTGTGTAATGAGCTTCATTTAAGATGTAAGGTGATAGGTATTATGGTCAGGTGCTTTAGAGCAGTGTAAAACAGTCTGAGTCTTAGAAGACCATACTAGACATTATGCTTTTTACATGACATTCCCCACTCCCAGCCCAGCCTAATTTGCCTCCAGCTTCTCCCCAGAGATAATGAGGTAGCATTTTCCCCTCCAAGGCTTTCATCTATAGTCTTCTCTTTCTAGATGTCCTCCTGTACCTACAACCCCTATCTGTTTCCTCTGCAGAGAAATCTGGCTCTCTTTGTTTTATATCCACAGCTGCTCACCTTCTGTGTCCACCCAGGTGTTTTGCTGAACAAAGAGACTTGTACTGGAGAGGAATGTCTGCCTTAGGGGAAGATGCAGCTGTGGTCTGTTATGACTTTAAATATTAGCTTCCCTCTTCTCTACTGCAATTCTAATTACTATGGAAACATGCCTAGGAGAGATGTGACACCACTAGACAAGTATGTTGGATGGATCATTGCAGTAGAGATTTGGAAGAGGCACTGAAGGGAAAATGGTGGGACCAGAGGCTGTGGACCAGGTTGCATGGCTTTCCTGGTAGACCAGATGGCTGGGGACCAAGCTACATGTCTTTCTCAGGTAGACCAGTTGGAGGATTAGGAGTGAACAGGGAAAACAATGAAGAAAACGGAGGTCTGGGTGTAGAATGGGGGCCATAGCCTTGATGACAGATTGAATAATATTGAGCATGTAGGGGGCAAACACTGATAGGCAGAGAGGATAAGGATGAATCCTAAGTGTTGAACTGGGGATAGCTGACATGGTGCCAGGCTAGTGAAAAGAATAATGACCATATTAATATCAGCCTTCTTTCCTCTGTATCTTAGTTAGGGTTTCATTGCTGTGAAGAGACACCATGACCAACCAAGGCAACTCCTAAAGGATAAACATTTAATTGGGACTAGCTTACAGTTTCAGAGGTTCAGTCCATTATCATCACAGTGGGCAGCAGGACAGTGAGCAGGCAGATATGTGTCTGGAAAAGTTTCTGAGAGTTCTGCATCTTGATCTGAAGGCAGCCAAAAGGAGATTGTCGTCTGCAGGCAGTCAGGAGAAGACTATCTTCCACACTGGAAGGAGTTTGAGCCTAGGATCCCTCAAAGCCCACCTACACAGTGACACACTTCCTTCAACAAGGCCACACCTCCTTATATATATGCAAAGAACCTGTGTGGTTAAAAAAAAGAAGAAGAAAAATAAAAATAACATATGAGCTGGGCAATGGTAGTGCATGCCCATAATCCCAGCACTTGGGAGGCAGAGACAGACAGATCTCTGTGAGTTCAAGAGCCAACTGGGTCTACACAGTGAGTTCTAGGACAGCCAAGGCTACATAGAGAAATCCTGTATCAAAAACCAAAGAAGAAGGAGGAGGAGGAGGAGGAAGAAGAGGAGGAAGAGGAAGAGGAAGAGGAGGAGGAGGAGGAAGAGAAAGAAAGGAGAAAAGGAAGGAAGGAAGGAAGGAAGGAAGAAAGAAAGAAAGAAAGAAAGAAAGAAAGAAAGAAAGAAAGATCGAGCCCTGACAGGACATGATGAGACAAAGAACCTCCAAAGACACCATTGAGTTTGTTTTCTGTTGGCTATCCATTGCTGGGCATGTAGCCTTAGTGGTAGTGTGTTACCCTAGTAGACTCCCTTGGAGGAAACTAAAGTTTTATTTTTAAGTGGTTATCAATTAGAGATAGCTTCTGGGTTAGGGATAGAGGCATGTATCCACTTCTCCTCTCAGCTCTACGATGCTAACTGGGCATACCTGTGCAGGCCCTGTGCATACTGCCTCAGTCTCTGTGAGTTCATGTATGCCTTGGTCTGCTATGTTTAGAAGGTCTTGTTTTCTTGGTGTCCTCCATCCCCTCTGGCTCTTGCTCTCTTTCTGCCTCTTCCTCAGAGTTCTCTGAACCTGAGAGGAAGGATTTGACTCTTTGCATATTGTCTGCCTATGGGTCTTTGTATTTGCTACCATCTGCTGCTGGAGGAAGCTTCTCTAATGACGGTCAAGAAAGCCACTGATCTATGAGTATTGCAGAATGTCATTAGGAGTCATTTTGTTGCTCCTTTCCTTTAGTAGATCATTCCTTTAGTAGTATTTGGTTTTACTCTAGGTCCCTGGGCTATCTAGTTTCGGGTTCTTGGTCATTCGAGCAGCATTGAGTATGGGCTCCATCTCATGGAGTAGGTCTTATGTTAAGTCAGATATTGTTGGGTTCCTTACACAAGCTTTATGCCATATCTTACAGGTAGGACACCTTTGCAGATCAAAGGGTTTGTAGCTGAGTTGCTGTTTACATTTCTCCCTTGGTAGCATGCAGAGTGCCTTCCAGCACCAAGAACACTAACCCATTGGGATAAAGGATCTGGTTAGGCACCAGCTCAACTTCTCTGTGTTCAATGAGCTGTATAGGTCATCTTCAGCAATAGGACCTTACTATCAGTTTGTGGAGAGGAACCTATTCTCTTTGCAACAGCCTGGGTTGTTTGGGGCTTCCCATGGGACCCCTTTGGTCAATTACTCAATTAGATGTAACTCATTCCTGGTACTGGAAGCTTCATTTGGTGACAATATGTCCAGTTGGGACTCTGTCTCCCCTATTATTTGGCAATTTCATTTAGATCATCTTCATATCTATCTTAGGAACCTTCTATTGTGTAAGACTTCTATACTACCCCTTAAGTGGACTTAATTTTATCTGTCTCTTCCTGTATTCCCTCCCTCAACCCCCAGCCACTCCCCCTCGCTGCTTGATCCTCCAATTCCAGTCCTCCCTAACCCACCTCGTCCATCCATAACTATTTTATTTTGGACTGGGAAATTTATAATGAATAAAAACATACTTACTCATGGTTCTGGAGGATGGGGAAGTTCAAGAAGCAAGAGGCATGTAGAGGGAGCTTGTTATATCCTATGGAAGACTGGGTGGGGGAGGGGAGAAAGGGAGGGAGGGAGGGGAGAGAGAGAGAGAGAGAGAGAGAGAGAAATGAACTCATTCCTGTGATAAAGAAATTAATCCATCCATGAGGGTGGTATGACCTAAATACCTCCCATTAGGTTCCACTTCCTAATACTATCACATGGGGAATTAAATTCCCAGCACATTTTGGGGCACACATTAAAGCCATAGCAGCATATGTCATGAGATATAATGGGATCATTTTGTTCTATAAGGAATATATTGTCATCTAATTTTTCAGACAGGAATACAGTAGCTCTCCCAAGTTTTCAGAGACAGCAAAAGCACATTATTAAAGTTTTAAGTACTGAAATTATCCATTTTGGGACACACTGAGCTTATATTTCCTGTAGAATGTCCTAGTGGAAATCTCTCAGTAGCAGATGGCAAGGAAGATCTGTATTCAGAAGAGGAAATTGGACAAGAGCTCCAGTTATCTACACAGGGAAAGGCTGTGGGGGTTATCATGAGACTCATTGAGAAAGCTTTATGCAAAGCAAAAGGAAAAGACGGCTGGGATGGAGCACTGAGGGTGGATGGCTGGGATGGAGCACTGAG
>JADRCH010000097.1:6730892-6746022 GCA_019843965.1 Rhynchomys soricoides | reverse complement strand
GAGACCAAGGGGTCCCAAGAGGAGAAGACAGAGTCCTCAGAGAGACCATGGGGTCCCAAGAGGAGAAGACAGAGTCCTCAGAGAGATCACGAGGGTCCCAAGAGGAGAAGATAGTGTCCTCAGAGAGACCATGGGGTCCCAAGAAGAGAAGATAGAGTCCTCAAAGAGACCACGAGGGTCCAAAGAGGAGAAGACAGAGTCCTCAGAGACCACGAGGGTCCCAAGAAGAGAGCACTGGTTTAGAGTTAAGTGTACAGGAAAGTACAGAAAGGGCAGTATCTAACTTCAGGAAAAAGAAAAGGTTGTTTAAATAGGGAAGGCATTGTAAAAACACTACGTTTTCCACAGGACTCGTGTTTATCTTGTTACAGTAATGTTAAATTCTAAGTGTTAGTGGAAGGGGGGAAAGCTAGTGGTATGGGACAGAGTGTTTTCAAAAAACAAATGAACAACAGCAACAACAACAACAAAAACCCAGAACAAACGAACAACAACAAACCCTTTATCTTCTATACTGTAAAGGTGGCAGATAAGCCTACATTGACAACCCCAGAAGCAGCAATATAACCCTATTCTTTGGCAATGTAGCGGGAAATACCACAGCAGTAGGCTGGGGGAATGAAATGGGAAGAAGTTCCAGGAAAGGCAGAGGGGCGCTGCTTGCCCTGCTTGTCTTGTTGTTTGTTTGTTTGTTTTTAACTACATAACTTTGATAAAAATAAAAACCCAGTGAAGGATCAGAATGAGATGTGGAGCGTTAACTGAGCTTGCTGGGGGCTGTTCTGTGCACTCTGGGGACTGAGCAGCCTGGCAGCCTCTTTCCAGCATGAGCTTAGTGAGAACCGGTGCAACTTAATGAGACAAGCTAGAGTCTGAAGTATCCACTGATGGCAGCTAATAGCTGGGCCCTCACATAACCCATTAATCCTCTCATAAATGGCTATTGATAACAAAAGGAGCAAACTCCGTAGCATAGCATATCAAAGAAGTTCTACTCTCTGCTGCTTGGGAGATAAAGTAGCCAGAAAAGCACTCACACATGCGCACAACCTGCAATTTACACAAAGTAGTCAAGCTTTGTGCTAAGGAAGAGATCGGGGAGAGAGACAGAGACAGAGAGACAGAGACAGAGAGGGGTAAATAGTAAAATATCCCTTCTTTTACTGTGAGCTCCGTTATGAGGTGAGAAGGACCCATCCCTGGGAGAGCATCCTTTGTGATTGAAGGAAATGCAATGGGCTCAGGTCCCCAGTTGTGCTTGCTCATCCAGGCCTTTCACCCTCTGGTAAAAAGAAGCCAGAAGAATGGTGGTTTGAGGCCCCTAGACATGAGTGAACCCAGTTTTTCATACCCCCAAATGTGGCTTGTAGAGCGTCTGTGAGCTCATAGTCAGCTGATGGTAGGAGCGATGGTGACCTGGGTGATATTCACCCAGAAAGGATGAGCTTGTCCAGCCCTAGAAAAAGGAAGGGACAGGCCTGGCTGCTGTGAGTGAGTGAAGGGCAGGAGGAGGATCTGTAGGATGGGACAGAATACCCCCCTGACCAGAGATCACATTACCACAGGTCACAGAAGGTCAGCAGCCAACAACATGGCTCCCAAAGCATGGTAACCTAAAAACCAAATGGAGTCATTTCTCCCTTCTCAACATGTCTGATGGAAAAGCCCTCAGATCACACCTGGACCCAGGAGTCGTACAGAAGATGTAGAGTGGAAGTAGTGAACATAGCAACAACATATTTCACCTAGGAATCATGGAGTGTGATCGACCACAGCAGGGGTCAGGCCAGAGTCACAGAGTTGGGAACAAATAACATTCCATTTCTGCACAGCTGTTTTGTTAATGGCTATAACTAGGTATTATTTCTGATTTATGTATTTACTTCCTTATTTATGTATTCATTCATTCATTCATTCATTCATCTATTCATTCATTCAGAATAGGGTCTCATTCTGTTCTGGTCTAGAACTTTACTATTTAGCCTAGGCTGGCTTCAATCCCATGCTAATCCTCCTGCCTCTGCCCTCTAAGCGCTGGGGTCATAGGCGTGAGCCACTACTCCTGGCTTTGAGATGTTTGCTAATATCCTTCAGCTTGAAGTACCACACAGGCCTGAAACCCCGGCTTTCATAATTCTTTGAACTGTTGCTCACTGTTAATTGCCATTTGGTGGGACCAAGAGCCCATTGCCCAGAAGTTCATTCAGTTCTTACACACCTAGTAATGTAGCCCCAATAAAGCCCCACTTTACAGATGAAGGAAGCAGAGTTGAGCAGGTGACATAACTTGACCAAAGTTGGTAGCAAGGAGCTGAGCCAGAACTCAGACTCTGTCTGCACAGATTCCAAAGCCTGTGCTGACTTTCAGGAGGGATATGTCTAGCCTGGGCTCAGCCACAAAGCATGGCCTCCTGGAGACAGCTGGTGTCTGGCATCTGCGCGTGAGTGTGTGCATCCATGTTCTGGGTCTGCTGGAGCCATGAAGCCCCGACGGGGATATGGAATGGCAGCCAGGTGAGGCCCTGATGTGCATTTGGGTGCTTTAGCCTGTTGATAGTAGCTGAGGTGGCAGTGAACCAGAGTGCCTTTTAGCTCCAGGCATGCATTTTCTTAACATGATTTTGAAACAGTTGAGGAATTTCTTAATTTTGGAATCCATTCAATAAATTGCTGCAAAGTGAGGTATTCAGCTCAAGTTCTTTAAACTTGTGCCAAGGAGCTGTCAGGTTAAATCCCCCCAAATCATAACATTAACAGTTCTGTATTCTGGCAAGAACTGGCAAGCCCTGTGTTCTCCCTATTAAATTCCTCCACATCTGTCTTCTCTCTCCAGGCTCAGGGCTTTCCATTTGCTCACAACTTTACTGTACCTGGACCACTTCTGTGGCCTCATCTACTCTGAAAATAGGAGTGGATCGGCACCCTGGGCTATCACTGGCTCAGTGCTAGGGACCAAGATGAACATGTGGTTCTTGCCTAGACTCAGCTCCCAGACGGAGAACAAGACCCAACTTGAACTTGTGACCCAACTTGTGTCACTGCCCTTCCAAAGTCCTGTTTTGCCCATTGCCTCCTGGACTACATTTCCCATTTTCCTTTGAGCTTAGGTGAGGTCATAGGATCAAGATCTTGGTGAGGATACTGATGAAGCCACGTTTGGGCATTGGTGGCAACTCCTCCTCCTCCTCAACTCCTTTTTCCATATTGTCTAGAAGACTAAATCTGGTGGTGACAATGTGGTGGTCACATCTGAATAGCAAAGTGATGATTTAGAGGACCAGGGTCCCTGAGTGACCATAAAGAGCCAGTCTCAGAGCTGTTCCATGGGTGATACAAGATGGTTCATAGTTCACGCTACTATTGACTGGAAGCTCATCTGATCCTGTCCATCAGCTGGATCCTGATATCCTGGGCTCCTCACAGAACTGTACTGGGGTCCAGGAAAGACTGCAGTGAGGACCATACAGAAGCCTGTTATGACTTAGCTTCAAGAAACTCAGAACTCAGACTACATCTCATTAGTCAATACACTTCTGTTAGCCTGGGGAGATGCCACTTCTCTATGAGGAGCAGCAAGTGCATTTAGAGAGATAAGGCATTGCTGGCAGTCATCTTTGGAGACTATCTCATCATGCCATACAAACTTCTGAACCTAGAGTTGGCTCTCAGATCAAAGGGGGTGAGTATTCTGCAGTCTCTCATCTAGAAATGGTGCTTTCCTTCCTCCCTGAATGAGGAGGACTTTATGATATTCTGAGTCACTCAGCTTCTAAGATGTTCACCAAAGTTTAGATGGTGCAGTGCCTGTGAGTCAGGAGGTTGAAGAGGCCAGGGAGAGCCAGCGCTTCTGAACTAGAGATAAAGGAAGTATCTTTTCATCACCCACCTTCACTCCTTAGCGTGGAGCCTAAAGTGAAGAACTGGAGCTGAGCTAATAGTGGGGGAAAGTTCACACAGTTCTGAACATGGCAAATGGCTTTCTCTAGCTCCTTAGCCACTTGATGGGTTGGGCTCAGGGCCCAGCATGGTTTCTTTTACCTCACTTCCAGCTGTTAAATGAGGAAACCATTAACCTCCTTCATACCCAACTCCCACCAGCCTTACTGGCCTTTGAGCCCTATGATAGATTGAGTTACGGCTCCCTCACATTATGTGAATATACTATTTTATGTGGCAAAAGGGAGTTGCATTTGTCACAGCTCCCTCTTGTGTAGATGGCTTCTCCCCTCACTTCTCCACATAGCCTCTGCCTTAAGAGTTTATTTTTTCATTAATTGACTCACTTTACCTCTTGATCACAGCCCCCCTCCTCCTGGTCCCCCTCCATGAAGTCCTTTCCTATACCCCCTCCCCTTCTCCTCTTATAAGGCCCTCATATCACCCCACCCTGGCACATCAAGTCACTGCAGGACTAGTCACACCCTTTCCCACTGATGCCAGACAAGGTGGTCCAGTTAGGGAAGTGGGATCCACAGGTATAGGGAAATAATTCTGATGCTTTGATCGGGAATCAGCGTGTCCATACGCTCAGGTCCTTCTCTCCAATTGGTTCTTGATCAATTAATAAAGATGCCAGCAGTTAATGGTTGGACAGAAAGAAAGAGGTGGGACTTCCAGGTTCCCACAGGCTAGGAGAGAGGAGAGGGCAGGAAGAGGAGAATCAAGATACTTGGGGGAGAGAGATGGAACAGACTCAGAGATGCAGGGGAGAGCTTCCAAAATGTAGGTGGAAAGGGAAAGTGGCCTACAGAAGGGCAGCTCAAAACTGTCTTGGGCAGCAGGACCAATGGGCTTCACAGAAGGTAACTGGGCAAGGGCAGCCCAAAAGTGTCTTGGGAAGCAGGACCAATGGGCTTCACAGAAGGTAACCGGGCATCGAAGCTGAGGGCAGATTTAAAGGTGTTGAGCTAGTAGTAGAGGGAAGAACATGCTAGCCACAAGAGGCTTAGAAGAACTGAGACAGTAGGGCAGGTTGAAAATGTGTGTGTCCTTCATCCATGGATCAGAGAGAATCTGGGCGGGTGGCTGGTAACACCCAGTACAAAGCAGTGCAGCCCAAAACTCACCACAACACACAGGTAGGCAACAGAGTCAGGGACAGCCCTTCCTTCAGTTGTTGGGGGACCTGCATGAAGACCAAGCTGTACATCTGCTACATGTATGCAGGCAGCTTAGATCCAGCCCATGCTAGCTTTTTGGTTGGTGTTTCAGTCTCTGAGAGCCTCCAAGGGTCCAGGTCAGTTGACTCTATTAGTTTTCTTGTGACCCCCTACCCCCCTATCCTCTTTGAGTCCCTCAATCCTTCCCTGAACTCTTCCAAAAGAAGGGTTCCCCACACTTCATCAAATGCTTGGCTGTGGGTCTCTGCATTTGTTTCCATCGGCTGCTGGGCGGAGTTTCTCAGAGGACAGTTAGACCCAAAGAAACCAAATAACAAGACAAGCCCGAGGAAAGATGCTTGAATCTTTCTCAGAATGGGGAAATAAAATAAATATCAGAAGTGAATGAAGGGAGGGAACTGGATGGGAGAGGAGATGGGGAGCTGAAGGGGGGATCTTGTGTAGGGAGTGGGGGAGAATGCCAATCATCAGGCAGAGGGGCATCTCTAGGATGTGCCAGAGACCTGGGATGGGGGTAAAGGGGTGGGGATGGAGGATGTCCCAGAGAGTCTATGGGGGTGACTCCAGCTGAGACTCCTAACAATGGGGGATATGGAGCCTGAAGTGGCCACCTCCTGTAGCCAGGCAAGATGCCCAGAGGAGGGATAAGGACAGAGCAACCTACTCACAAAATCTTTGACCCAAAATGTGTCCTGCCTACAAGATGTGCAGGGACAAAGATGGAGCATAGACAGAAGGAATGGCCAACCAATGACTGGCCCAAATTGAAACCCATCTCATAGGCAAGAACCAATCCCTGATACTATTAATAATAATCCATTATGCTTGCAGACAAGAACTGATTCTTTCTTTAAAAAAAAAAAAAAATCTGAGGCCAGATAGATCAGAGATTAAGAGGCTCTTCCAGAGGACTCAGGTTTGATTGTTAGCATCTCCTATGGCTGTAACTTCAGTCCCAGGGGATTTGATGCTCAGGTCTGGCTTCTATGGGTACCAGGAACGAAAGTGGTAAACAGATACATTCAGGCAAAATAATCATAAATATAAAATACAATAGTAAAATAATCTTTTAAAAAAAAATCAGGCTGAGCTGGGCAGTGGTGGTGCAAGCCTTTAATCCCAGCACTCCGGAGGCAGAGGCAGGCAGATTTCTGAGTTCAAGGCCAGCCTGGTCTACAGAGTGAGTTCCAGGACAGCCAGGGTTACACAGAGAAACTCTGTCTCAAAAACAACAACAACAACAACAACAAAAATAATCAGGCTGGGCATGGTGGCAAACGCCTTTAATTCTAGCACCAGGCAGGCAGCTCTCCATGGGTTTGAGGCCAGCCTGATCTACATGGTGAATTTCAGGCCAATGAGACTCTGTGTCAACAACAACAACAACAACAACAATAATAATAATAAATTATAAAATGGCATGATCCTAAAATGTTTCATTTAGTTCACACATATTTATATATTACACACACATATATTTAATATAATATATATTAATATACAACACATGTGACAATGTAGAGAAAAACAATGTAATGTAAGTAATTAATACTTTTTGAGTAGGAAATATATTTGTAAGCTTTGTTGTAAAAACAAAGAAAAGAGAGAGAGAAAAGCTATCAAAGACTGACAGATTTGTGTAAATGAAAATTTAAAACTTCTGTATCACAAAAAAACCCAAAACAATAAAAATTTAAGTAACCAAAATAAAAAACAAAGAGACCAGAATGCTTGTGGTTGCACAGAAGCTCAAAGATGCAATTACACAGACAGAAGTCTGATTTCTTTGTTATTTAGTTTCCCAAAATTGGTTTAAGAAATTAAGGCCTGGGACTGAAGAGATGGCTCAGTGGTTAAGACTGACTGCTCTTCCAGAGGTCCTGAGTTCAATTCCCAACAACCACATGGTGGCTCATGACCATCTGTGATGGGATCTGATGCCCTCTTCTGGTGTGTCTGGAGAGAGTGACAGTGTACTCATATACATGAAATAAATAAATAAACTTTTTTTTTTTTTTTAAGAAATTAAGGCCTGAGGAAGTTACCCAACATCTATCTGCACTCACAAATCCCCTGTGTGGAGACACCACTATAAACAAGCATGTCAAAGGATGAAAGCCTGTAGGCATTTCAGAAACATGAATCAAAACAGGAGAAACACATTGTCGCCCAGGACAATGGCAAAACTTAAAACAATCGCTACTCCTGGAAACTGTGGGAGGATTGGGTATAAGAGCCATGAACAATGTTGTTATGCTTGGACCGTGTTACCCTACTTCTTGGAATTTACCCCAAGGAATAATCTAAGTGAAGTCTGGCATTCTTCTAGATGGTGGTGAGCATTAGTGATGTCCAGAAAGTTCTGGATGTCCAGTGCTCCCAGTGTATGATGTTAGAGCAGCAGCTGTCAACCTTCCCAATGCTGCGACCCTTTAATATGGCTCCTTATGTTGTGGTGAACTCCAGCCATAAAGTTATTTTCATTGCTACTTTATAACTGTAAGTTTGCTACTGTTGTGAATCATTGCCAAAGGGATCGCATGGCGCGCGTGCACTCACACACACAGCCACCAGTGGAAAACCACTGTTAGAAGATGACCCTCTATACAAGTAGGGATCTATATCTACTAATATACAGGCTAGCTTAGGGATTTGGGATGAAGAATGAGTAAGACCTACCTAGGAAGGGCACACTGAGGTTTGTGATTGTTAATCATAATTGGCAACTTGAAGGCATTGAGGAGTTCCCACCAGATTAGAAGCAGGCCTGTAGGCTGAGTCTTTGTTTCCATTTGTTAGTGGGAAGACCTATTCTGAATGTGTGTGGGAGACTGGACAGACTAAGAGAAAGAAGACGGAAGCTGACATCCATTCTCTGCTTCTTGGGTGCTGGGTCTCTGCGCTACCACACCCTTTCCACTGTGACACACTGCCCCTTATTAAGCCATAAGCCAGAATCAATCCTTCCTCCCATTAGATGGATCCACCAGGCATTTGGTCATAGTGATGACGAAAGTAACCGACACCAGGATAAAACGAATAAGAAAGAAGAACCCATCTCAAAATGAGCCAAGTTAGAATGTTGATTATTTCAAGCAAAAATGGTTCCTAGAACTATAACTTCGGAAATGGCCATTTGGGTTGGGTACGGGGTGCACATCTTCAATCCCAGCATTCCAGAGGCAGAAGCAGGCTGATCTCTACGATTTTGAGGCCAGCTGAAGATACATAGTGAGACCTTATCTCAAAATAAAAAAAAATGGTGTGTGTGTTGGGGGAGGGAATGGAGAGATGGCTGGCTATTAAGAGCATTTTGTTGCTCTTGTAGAGGACCCAGGTTCAAACTGCCAGTACCCACATGATGGCTTACAAATGTTTATAACTACAGTTCCAAAGGATTTAACACCCTCTCTGAACTTGTACAGACACCAGGCACACATGTGGCACACAGACATATATGTAGGCAAAACGCCCATATGCATAAAGTAAATTATTTTAAATAATAATTTTTAAAAACGATCCTTTGGGGAGGTGTTCTTTCACATACTGTATCATGCATGGTTCTCTATAGAGTCAGAACGAATAGAATGACTGTATGTCATAAAAAGCATTTATTAGATTGATATGCACCATAAGGACTGGATAGTCCAACAATGCCTATCAACTTGCTAAATGGGCAGAGAACATGGTAACTGCTGAATCCACAGAGATAGATGCTTCAGTAGACCCCAGGTAGTGTTGAAGGTCTGGAGTCTCCCTAGAGAGCAGTTGGCATTCAGTCCACATTGGGAGGCCAAAGAAAATGATGTGTGACAGCAGTGGTGGACGGGAACAAAGGCGGGCAGGTAACTCTGATGTTTACCCAGACTCCTCTATGTCTGGACTACCCATTGGAAGGAATGTGTTTCCTGCTTAGAAGTGCACTCTCTCCCTCAGTCAATCCTGTCTGGAAAGAATTTCCAGACATGCCCAGAGATACGTCTGCTAGGTGACTCCAAATATTACCAAGCTGACAATCAAGATTATACATTATACAAGGCTAGGAAATGGCCTTGATCCTGGAGGCTGGTAAGGCTGCAATGATCCTGAACACACAAATGTAGAATTAACTTTATCTTCTAGTAGCTTCTTCATTGGCCCCATTCATCTTTAGTGATGTCTCTAGAAGCTATTACCTCATCCAGATCTCCATTGCCTGGTCATTTCTTCACAACTATGTTCTTTGTCTAAAAAGCATAAAATCCATACTTTTTTTTTCTTTTGTAATTTACTTGCTGTTGAAGATTCCCATGTGCATGTGGAGTTAATAACATGTTTGTGCTCTTCTGTCCTTAGCTCCCTTTTATATTTATTTATTGAGCTCCTAGATCCAACCAGATAGGACACATAAAAATTAAGGGAGCTGAGATCTCTCCTTCTGAGTGAGGGCCTAGGGAGTAGACAGTGACTGAGTCCCCATTCCCCTAAGAATAGGTGACTCAACTTGTGTCAAGCAGTTATGGGAGAAGCTACTAGATCAGAATTTATGAAGGACTGTGTGAGGTCCCATGTCCAAACAGCTCAGCTTCAGACCCTATGCAACCAAGTTTGAACAGAGCCAGCCAAGGCATGCTATTGTGCCAAGGACCAGCCTCAGCCCAGAGAAGGGTTCTGAGGAAAGGGTGTTCGGGAGCAGCTAAAGAACTACTCGAAGTCAGTTGTGGGGTACAAGCTGACAGCCTGTGTTCTCCTTGGAACAGCTTTTTCTACAGACCTCCAGACAGCTCACCCAGATAGCTCAGCTCTCCCAGACCAAAGCCCAGTCTTTTATTTACATATTAATTCAGTCTTTTACTCAAGGTTCCCTTTTGATTATTCCATGAATCAGCATTCCATGACCTCATCCCCTTGATTCTTAGAAAGAGACAGCAAGCACTTTTTTTTTTTTTTAACATTGCAAATGAATTCAGAGATCTGTTTGCCTCATAAACACAGACAATAAACTAGCTGGGTGGAATCCTATCCTGCAATTACCATTCCCACCATGCCTGAGTCCAAACTAGCTCTGTTCTAGGCTGACCTTGAATTTAGGAATCTGCCTGCCCTTTCAAGTACAAACAATAAACTTGGCTGGGATTTTGCCTGCAATCACCATTCCCCAAATCTCTTTATCTCTTTCCTTAATATCGTTCTGACAAGCGGGCTCATAGTGTAGCTGTCTTTGTTCTTTTAGGTCTGAGAAGCCCCTCATATAATTCATATTGCATCCTTATATTTTGCATAATTGAGAAATTATATATTTTTGAACACATGTTTCCAAAGTTCTTTCCCACAGCCTAAGGGTCCTGAAGGTCCCAGTGTTTACCATTTTGCTGAGACATTAGACACACCCTCACCTCCCAGACTCAAGCTGTCTCTGATTATCATGGAGTCATTAACCTTGGCAGAGAGGACATTCCCCAAAAACCTTGGCAGGGAGAATATTTCCTGAAGGAGGAATATATTTTACAAACAAACCTCACATCCAGCAACTGTTCCAGGGACAGGAACCATTTCACACCATCCCTTCCAGGGCAGGCAGACTCAGCACTGTTGTACCTCTGCATGGTGCCACAGACCAGCATGCTGTGTGTGCAGAATTCTCAGCATCATTCTGTGAAGCTCCCTGCAGAAGACATGGTGTGGGTGGAAGCTGCAGAATGGAGGGACTGTATCTGTCCCATGTGCTGATCAACACCCATAAGGGTGTTAGGCCCAGAGCCTTACATGTAACCCTTGATGCAGATTTCTGGTTGAGAAGTTGGGTGGTGACCCCAATCCATGCTGACAGTATGATTTGGGGAAACGGAAATGGGAGCTGAGGAGCTGCCCAAAGGGGACGGTTCCCAGATCCAATAATAGCACACTGTCAAAGCTAGTGCTGATCCCAACTACAATCCCAGTGAAACAGGGAGACTCAAGTTATATTTGTGATACTGAAAAACTAGCAAGACTCAAAATGTCTAAATATGAATTATGGACTGTGTAGTTCATTGGAGGTGTGCAAATCTAAAGTTGAAAACATTATTCTGTGGTGCTCTTGACTTTCTTCTTCTTGGATTCCTGACTGGCTGCATTTCACAACCCTCCCCACTCCCTGTCTTGCCTCAAGACATGGCCTCGGACTAGTTCAGACCATCACTGGGAGGTAATAAATATTTATTCTGGACTCAAGTCTTCCAGAGTGTCTGTGTGAATTCTCTATTACATTAAGACCTGTGCTCAGCTAGAGGTGCCACAGGTTTAAGGGATCTCCATTGTTAATTCATCTCATGGAGGGCAGCCTGTGTGAGTCACTCTGTGCTACAGGGGACTCTGGATGAGCAAGGAATGAGCCTCTGACTTAGGGGTTGCTTGGTACTAAACCTGTCTTATTCCTTGAGAGCAACATAGAAAAGGTTTCAAGACACAGTATCTAGAGGATTTAAGCTTATTTATAAACAAAATATTTTGGTTGCCAATGATACAATGTGGGTATTTATTCTTTTATTTCTCTCTTTCCCCTAAACTTTTCCATTTGCATTATTGCAGCATATTGCTACTATTATTGCTACTGATAATGATGATGGTGATGATGATGGTGGTGGTGGTGGTGGTGCTGGTGCTGGTGCTGGTGATGACAGTGTGATGATGACGACGAGGACTACAACCATGATTATGATAAAGATGGAGAAAGAGGGAGGAAAGGGAAAGACGTGTTGGGAAGCCCCCTCTGGCTTCTTTCGCTCTTCCTTCTAAATCTCACAGTCCCTCCATCTTTCTCTTAATCTACCCAATAACATATAACAGCTGCCTTAAACAGAAGGCCAGCTGTGTGCTGGATTCCACAGGAGCTTGCAGTGTGTCCACCAACCCCCCAGAAAGCAGATGCTGTAATGACTGTTTACGGGCATGGGAACTGATTCGGTAAGGACACTATTCACATGAGGTTGATTGGCAAGCAGGTGACAGAGCTAGGACCCAAACTTGGAATATCCTTGCTTGCTGCTAATCTGCTTAGTTTAGCACCTCAACTCACTGGGCAAGTAGAGAGGAATGTGATATGATTGAAAATTTCAGTCTCTATGCTTCGGATCTCCTCCACTTTGTCCCACCTCCCACATGGTGATTCAATTCTGTTTCCTACTCTGAGCTTTATAGTGTTTATAAGTCAACTTTGTGTGAATTGTTCAGGGTTTGCAGTGAGTGTTTTCCACAAATGTGGCTGAAGAGACCTGAGGGAGCAGTTGGGTTCTCTCCTGTGACAGTTACTTATAATTGTCAATTCAACATAACCTAGAATCACCTGAGAGGTAAGTCTCAATGAAAGATTGTTTATAGACCTGTCATGGTAGCACATGCCCTTAATCCCATCACTTGAGAGGCAGAGGCAGGTGGACTTTGAGCCAGCCTGGTCTGCATAGTGAGTTCCAAAACAGAGTAAGACCCTGTCTCAAAAACAAAACAAAACAAAACAAAGTTTACATTGGGTTTGGTCTTTGGGTATGCCAATAGGAGATTTTCTTAATGAAGTTAATTGATGTGATAAGACCTAGCCCACTATGGGCAGCACCATTCCCTAGGCATGGGATCCTGAACTGTGTGAGAGTGGAGAAATCCAACCGACTACAACCAAGTGAGCATGTGCACATTTATGCTCTTGACTGTGGATAAAATGCAACTAGCTGTTTGAAGTTCCTGCCTTGACTTCTCCAAAATGATGTACTATAACCTGGAATAACTGTAAACTGGAAAAAAAGAATCCTTTCTCTCCTGAGAAATACCTTTTTTATCCAGGTGTTTTGTTTTTCTGAGATAGCCCTGGCTGTCCTGAAACTTGCTATGTAGACCAGGCTTGCCTTGATCTCACAGAGATCCACCTGGCTCTGCCTCCTGAGTTCTGGGATTAAAAATGTGTCAGGGTATTTTTATCACCGCAACAGAAATGAAATTAGAACATTCCTTCTGTGGCTCAGCAGAGTTCCTGAGATACCAGCACAGCCCTTAACCTTTCTGAGCCTCAAATGTTCCCTTGGCAAAGAGGAATGCTCTCTGCATACTTACTGCATTTAAAAAGAAAAGAAAGGTGTCAGCTCCAGATAAATGAAAGATGATACTGTCCAAATTCTCAGGTATCATCTGAGAGGTAGGATGGGTAAGTAGAGGATCTCTGCATTTGAACAGGCTCTTCCTCACTCCCTTGTATTCCTTTGCCTCTCTCCCAAGAGTGTACTAGGGAAGAGACCAGTTAGCTCTTCCCAAGGACATAGAGCTACCTGATAGATTCTGGACAATGAGAAGGTATTCATGTATATGCAATGAGACTAGGAGCTGCATGTGTCCTCTGTGTCCCTTCTTGCTCTGAAAAGGATGAGCAGATGGTTCGACCATACTTCAGAAGGTCACTGTTAGGTCTTCCTGCATGTCTAAGACACTGAACTGTGCAGCCCCTGACAATTCCCACTGGAATCCCAGTGGGGACAGGAAGTGAAGGGCTGCTTCCAGTGCCTGCAATTGTGCTTCCAGAGTAAAGTCCCTTCTCTCCTGATTGGTACCATGAGATTGGTGATTTCTCATGGCTGAACCCAGGCCAGGACCAAACATGACAAGAGGGGGATGCTTATTGGCGTAGTTTTCGGCTTTCAAAGCCCCCAAACCACTCTTCAGTCTCAGCATTTACAAAGCGGAGTCTTTTCGATCATTCTGTGTATGTATTAGGGGGGACATGCACCCGTATTTAGAGGTCAAAGGCCAACTTTAGGTGTTGTTCTCCAGGTACCATCCCCCCACTTGTGTGTGTGAGAGAGACAGAGACAGAGAGAAGACCTCTTCTTTGGCCTGGAGTCTGGAGCTCTTCAACTCAGGTAGGCTGGCTGGTCGCAAGCTTCTGGGAATCTGCCTGTCTCCCCACGGCTAGGATTACAAATTTACCCCACCACACCCCACTTTTCTATGGGTTCCAGAGGATTGGACTCAGACTTGTCTGGCAAGCACTTTATGTCTGAGCCACTAGCACCAGTCACTCATTTTTAAAATTGAGAGGGAGAAATGAAAGAGATGGGGGGGCGGGGAGGCCGGGGGCAGGAAAGAAGGCTAGATTACCATTCTCGGCAGTGCCTAGAAAAGTCCTAGTTAGACCCAGGACAGTGGCCAAGGGTGGCCTTGGACAGAAAACTAAGTGGAGTTTTAGACTAACAGGCCTGTGGAGGACAGACAAAGCAAAGGCTTGATGCCTGGGCTTCTCCCCGCTGCACTTCCTGCCCTTGGGTTTTCTCATTAACTCACAAATACTTATTGAAAGTCTGCAGTTGCTGGGCAGGGCCAGGGGCTGAAGATTCATCTTGAACAGGACTCAGATCCTGTCCTCTGAGGACGTACTGTTGGTAGGTTGGAAGGCGGGACCCAGGGAAGGAGCAGAGAGGGTAGGGGTGGTGGGGCTTCCAGTTTTAAAAGGGTGTTGGAGAAAGCTTTTCCGAGAGAGTAACATTGACTGGGTTAAAACAGAGGGAGGAGGAGGAACTAGAGATTTGGGAGAAGCAAGGAACAAGGAAGCTCCTGTGGTCAGAGCAAGTGGAGGAGGGGGAGGAAGGGAGGCAGGGAGGGGCAGCAGGGACTGGGAGAGCACGTCTAGGGGAGGGCCTGTGCTCAGAGCCCGGGAAACTGGTGGCTTTGGAACCCCATACAAGCTAATTTACATGTTAAATTACATCACTGCAGCTATAGGAGAACCGGCAAGTAGCAGTTCACGCTGTGACCTGAGCAAGGTGATGAACACCTGTACTTGGGAAGCAGATGTGGGAGAATCACAGCAAGTATAAGGCTAGCCTGGTCTAAGTACATGTTCCAAGCCAAGCAGGGATACACTTTCAAAATCAAAACGACAACAAAACAAGATATTAAAAAACAAAAACCGTCACGATATCCAGTTAAATACGACTTTCAGACCAGGCAGTGGTGGTGCACGCCTTTAATCCCAGCACTCGGGAGGCAGAGACAGGCGGATTTCTGAGTTC